>APFE031460470.1:0-107677 GCA_000404065.3 Pinus taeda | reverse complement strand
CTTGCCTGCCTCCACTGCGCAATCCTACATAGAGAATGATGAGAATGGCTGATCCATTCACGTGTTTCCCTTGTGTAAAACTATGCAATCCTCATTGGCATTACTCAATCCATGCATGTGCAAATCACATGCACAACTATAGTCACAACTGATAGCAATCTCAACCTCTAACACTTGTCTCCACTGAACTGAACATGCACTGACATGCACTAAGTTAACTGATGTATTCTTTAGTTGCTTTATGAGTTAATAATTAGTAAATTAATTAATAACTAATTCACAGCACTCATCACTCAGTCTAATTGCAATTAGACTAAATACAACTAGTTCAACTGAGTCAAACTGAACACAACTCCATCAACTCCACTGTCAACTCCACCAAACTCAATCTCTTGAGTTCTAACTGAAGTCCCGCATGTAACAACTCAACTAAACATTAGGAAACTCGTATTTCCTTCTTCCAGCTACATGTTCCACATATGTAGCTCGAACTGAAGTGATCCAAGAGGATAAGATAAAGTTTATAGTCCAAATATTACTAAGGGCTAGTAATATTTGACTGTTTCTATTTTTACCTGACAGTCTAAAAATAGACTCTGATCACACCGCTATGATCCAAAAAATAGAATTCCATCTATTTTTCCCAACATGACCAATCATCCATAAACAACATCCTGAAACTCATAGACCATGATCCATATGTCTAAAAATAGACTTTGTGCCAAAACTTGCCTGCGGGCCCACTTAGTGAAGGTGACTCCTTTCCACTACGCTCCATCATCTTGTTGTATTCTCAACAAGCATTTCTTGTTGCACACTTTTCAACATCCCCTCTACCCTACTGATATGCAATTTTCCGCTTAGATCTGGGCCATTGATCGGCCAGATCTAACGGCTACTGTGTGATGCCCAGTTTAAGCCTGCGATAATGGTTTTTCTATGGTTTTAGAGTGTTTTGAGCCTCACGATAGTGTATATCTGCCCTTCCAAGGGCTTTCCTCCTGCGACCATTTTGACTTTGAACGATCTTTGAGAGGATTTTGAAGACTTTTGGGGCATACTTGGATCCTTTTTCGGACCGTTTTCCCACAAGGCTAACAAGCCCAATGTCAAGAGTGGGGAGGTCGCTTCATTAAATGTTGCAAGATGATGATGAGTACATGGTGTATTCTTTTTCATTACAAGCATAAACTCCCTCAACAAGGTGGCATGTCTCTCCATGAGACATTCTCCTATAGGAACTCTCACTCATATATCAAGTTCTCACATGAAGTGGTATACAAGCATCCTCCATCATAATGGTAAACAAGGATATCAACATCAAAATCGTCATCTTAGAAAATCAAAAGAAAGACATGGCATCACTACATCATATACCTCCACTTCTAGGGATGGCCTAAAAATAGACAGGGTTTTTGAAGAAATGGACTGCACTATTGAATTCATGGCTTAAAATTGTGTCAAATGATTGTAAAGTCAACCCCTTTCTGACACTGTCGAAATCTGGACCCTCGGGTGTCTGAAATATTCCTTCTCACTAGTTGAATGGAATCTTGCCACTCATATGTCAAATCTGACTTTGCCATTACGCTCCTCATGAAAAACTAAGTAAAATGAGTATAAAGTCAGCCTCGTTCTAAAACTATCAAAATTTGGCCCATAGGTAATCTTCTAGATTCCTCACGATTCCACAAATATTCATCTCTGCAAGTTGACTGAAATTTTTCTTCTCATATCAGAAAAATGATCACGCCATGACTCTCCTAGCAAAATTTTGGTCCGTTCAAGTATAAATTTGGCATGATTCTATCACTGTGAAAATTTGGCCCCAAGGGAATCTTTTATATTCCTCATGATTCCGCAAAGATTCCTCTCTGCAAGTTGATTGAAGATTTGCTGCTCAGATGAGGAAATTGATTACACCATCAAAATCCTTATGGAAAACTAATTAAAATGGGTATAAAATCAGCATACTTCCACCTGTAAAAAATTAGCCTCTAAGGGAATATTTTAGATTCCTCACCAAATTTGCATGGATTATTCTATGGAATATTCCCCTGGAATATCATCTGTCTCAAAAATTGTGCCCCCTCTTGATTCCTCTGTGTGGCTCCACCTCCATTTTGCAGTTCGGTTCTCTTGACTCCCCCTATCGAATGGTAAAAATCTCTTTTTATATATTAACCTCAGGAGAGCTCTCAATAACTGGGTGGTTAGCCCATTGGTTGGCTTGGTGTTAATTTAGCGTGATGATTGGGGAGGTCCCAAGGTCAAACCTCGCAATACCCCCATGTGGTTAGTGGACTTGTTAACACACACACACACACACATATATATTTGGTGGGTTGATAAGTTTGGGGGGGTCATTACATATGATCGTTCCACCATTACCATATTGTCCCAACCATACTTTTTGATATGTTTTTGAACCACAGTATATGTAATAGCGCAAGTTAAAATTTAATGCAATAAAAATTAATAAAGTAAAAATAATAATCACGATTGATGGGACACTTATTCCAAGCTTAATGTTGGGAAATACATCCTAGTGCGAGTGTTCATTCATCTATTATGGCTAAGGAAATTAGCAAAGGCAATGGAAAACACTTTGGAAAGGCATGAGACACTTATTGGCATTTTATATATGAAAATAATGGAAATTAGGAGAAAAGGAAGGTGTAAGGTCATAGAATGCATGTGAGGAGGAAAATAATATAAAATGAAGAAATTAGAGGCCTCATTGATAAAAAGGCTTCTGAGGATCAGTTGGGAAGCTTTTCTTGACAAGTTTTGGTGGAGCTCTCTTCTATTCTTTCTCTCTCTCATACTCTTGGACACTTGGAGCTTTTTTGGAGCACTCTTGGAGAGTGTGGCATACTTGGATTTTTGGATAAATAAGGCAAGGGAAGAGTAGGAAAGTACAAGATGACATAAGGATTACCAGCTACAGCGTGTTTTGCTTGTAGGTACCGAGTTGTGTGTATGTTTTCCTCACAAATTTTGGTATGCATGGCATACGCATGTGGTTTATTGGTCATAATCTATCACTGGCATGGAGGATTGCTTGTATTGACAGTGGATTTTCCTATCCTTTCCATTTCCTGGATAGTCATGGTGTTGTGGGTTTATTTCTTGGTTTTCTGGTTGGTTCTCATGTTTCCTTTAGCTTGGGTTGACTTATTAGATCTTGGAGCCTTGGTTGGATAAACACTTTGGAACCCCTGTAACAACTTGGATTGAGTTACTAGTCCTGGAAGCCTTGTTTGGACAAACGATCTAGAATTCAGGAGTAAGTTGTGGGTTGAGTTACTAGTCCTAGAAGCCTTGGTTGGAAAAAACACTCTGGAGCCCTGGAAGGCTTGGGTAGAGACCAATCTGGTGATGGTTTGTGACGTCCGATTGAGAGGTGGAATCATTATTTGATGGATTGAGGTGGCTTGGCCTTTGGAAGCCCTGGATGGTTTCGATTGATGTGTTTTGTGAAATCCCACATTCATGCTTGGAATATGGCACGAGGGTGATTAGATGAAGAGAGATTTGGCTCAGCCATGTCTACGGTCAGGTGGTTTGTGGAAATCCCACAACTGGTTCTCTTTGCATCATTCATATGAGGTTATTTCTCCTTGTTATTTCATGAGTATCATATTGGTTTATATGTGGATTATATGGTTGTTGTTTACTTGGTTATTTTTTACTATTATGATGGTTATGCACATGTATTATGACAGTGGCTATGTATGCCTCTCATCATGTTTTTGGTTGTAAATGAATGAACAATGTATCTATGGCCTAATGGATGAAACTACAACTATTGTGTTGAGGCATCAATGCTTCTTAACAATTCTTAGATGAGTATGAGACTCCTATGCTCAGATATATTGTTTAAACTTGTAGATTACATTTTTGTGATATATTTGTTGAAATGTTTGTCATGGCTAGTGGGGGTCCATTCAAGCCCTTGTTCAAGTAGTTGCATTTGTATCATTATTCCATTGTTATCTTTCTATTCTGAAGGTGCAATTTAGTTCTGGGAAGTGACCTAGGCTCTGGGCCTGAAAAAATGGCTCAAATCTCGAAGACATAGGCACAACACTGGGCAGAAAAGTCCCTAGATGCATGCATACCTATGTTGTGGGAGTGTCGAGAGGCTCCTAGAGCATGCATGCCCATATCAAGGGAGTGTCTAGGAATTTAATTGTTTAAAAACTCAGTGGGACCCAAGGGTTGCTTACCTGAGAGGTTGGGATGGTTCTTAGGAGTCTTGTTGCTAATGTGGAAGGCTTGTATGGTGTGTTTCCATCGGTTCCACTTCCTTAAGGTGACTTAGGAGGTCGAATCATATCATAGTAAATTCTCATCGCATCTTTACCCACGTTGGCCAGTTACTCGGGTAGATGTGGGAGGAGGGTGTTACAAAGTGGTATCAGAGTAAGTTGCACTCTCTTTGGGTCCTATCTGATACCATAGAGTGGTGCCAGATCATGGTTCACACCTTGGATTATATGGGCAGTGTGCGTTGGTCATGCATTCATGTAAGTTTCACATGTCTTAGTCACCCTTGTGGTATATATGCTTGTTTCATATGCATGGTGTCATTCATGGCTGTAGTGATGTCACCATGTGAAAGAAGATGTTATTGTTGTGAAGTGTGTCATCATGAGTGTATGATTGGTTACACGTTGTTTATGCTTGCATATTGTTAGTATACATCGGTATGGTTGTTGTTGTCATGTATGAGGTCATGGTATGTGTAGTTGATATGGTCATGCATTGATGACGAGACTCTAGCTAGAATGATGATTACATGGTTATTTGATTATGTATTATATGTATATATGTTGTCGTGATTATGTTATGCATGTACGATGTTGATTGGTTGATCTTGCAGATTAAATATGCTCCCTGAAATTTTGCTAAGGTACATTGGTTTATTGTGATTTGATTTAACTGACATAATATTGTAGGAAAGAGATCAAAATGACTAGCAATATGGTGACAACGAGGAACCAAGAGTCTTACAGGGAAAGAAGAAAACCACATCAGTTAGGATGGTGACACCTATGTAGGCAAAGCACAGTCGCAAGAAAAGGTATGTGTTATTTGCAGTGCATATTTCTAGCAACAAAGATAAGGAAGTTGAGGATGCAGATGTTTTGAGCAGGCACCCATTTCTATAGTAGTTTCAAGATCCGTTTCCCACAAATATTTTAGAGTTTCCACCTCACAAGGTACTAGAATTTTCTATTGAGTTGGTACCAAGGGCAGCACGAGCATCAAAAGCACCTTACAAGATGAGCACACCTGAGTTAATAGAGTTAAAGTTGTAGCTAAAAGATATGCTTGAAAAGGGATACATTAGGTCAAGTGTATCGCCATGGGCGCACTAGTATTTTTTGTAAAGAAGAATAATGGTACTCAAAGATTATGCATTGGCTACATGCATTTGAACAAAGTGATCATCAAGAACAGGTATCTTTTGCCAAGGATTGATGACTTGTTTGATCAATTGAAGGGAGAAGCAGTGTTTACAAAGATTGATCTAAGATCCAGATACCATCAAGTACGCATTAAAGAGGAAGGCATTTACAAGATAACTCTCCGGACCAGGTATGGGAATTATGAGTTTGTTGTAGTTCCATTCAGTTTGACTAATGCTGCAACTTACTTTATGTGTTTGTTGAATAGTGTTTTGCATCCCTGTTTGGATAAGTTTGTTATTGTGTTCATTGATGACATATTGGTATATTCTAAAAATTAGGAAGAGCATGTCGAACATTTAGTAGCAGTGTTGAGATTGTTGAGAGAGCATCAACAGTATGTTAAGCTCAGCAAGTGAAGTTTCTTTCAAACTAAGGTACATTACTTGGGAAAAGTGGTTTCCAAGGATGCCATAATAGTGGATCCAAAAAATATAAGATTTATCATGGAGTGGGCAACTCTTAGAAATGTAGATGAGGTAAGATCCTTCATGGGATTAATAGGTTATTACAGGAGGTTCATTAGTAAATTCTCACATATTTCTTATCCTATTACATCGATGCAATGGAAAGGTAAGAAATTTGAATGGTCAGTGGAGTGTGAGGTCAGTTTTGAGCAGCTCAAGTAGTTGTTGACACATGCACCAATGTTAAAGATCGCAAATTTGGACAAAGAATTTGTAGTATGTACAGATGCTTGCAAGAGAGGACTTGGTGGAGTCCTTATGCAGGAAGGATAGGTGGTGTGCTATGAGTCACAGAAACTGAATGAGCACAAGCATAACTATCTGATGCATGATATTGAGCTAACAGCGATCACACATGCATTGAAGATGTTGAGGCACTATATTCTTGGCAGGATGTTTGTATTGATGAGTTATCATAGTGGGTTGAGATACTTGTTTTACCTCCTGAATCTGAACACTAGGCAAGATAGATGGTTTGCCACTATCAGTGAGTTTGATTTTGAGATCAGATACATCAAAGGTAAAGAGAACAGGGTGACAGATGTTTTTAGCTAGCAAATACATGTAAATCACATAGAAGCTATGAGATCCTATGGGTCAAACTTATAGGATAAGATCTTGCATGAAGGTTAGCAGGATGTGAGGTATATGGAGATTGTGCACAGGTTGCAACAGAGTATAGATATAGGTACAGGTAATGGTACAGGTACATGTGTAGGTGCATAGGATGTGGACTATCATCTCATGATAGATGGATTGGTTAGATTTAAGGACAAGATATATGTGTTAGATAGCAGTGAGCTCAAGAAGGTGATCTTGAGGGATTTTCATGTGAAAATATGTCCAGGTCACCTAGGTTATCAAAAGACATTAACCACAATGAAGAAGTTCTATTATTGGCCAAATATGAAGAAGGATGTAGCAAATTTTGTGGCTAGGTGTTTGGATTATCAACAGTTAAAGGAAAAGTGCAAGCATCCAAGTGGACCGCTACAACCTATTACGATTCCATAATGGAAATGGGAGGTCATTTCCATGGAATTTATCACAAGTTTGTTGAGGACAGTAGGACAACATGATTCCATCATGGTTGTTGTGGACAACTTGACAAAGATTGCGCACTTAATTCTAGTGAAGTCTACATTCTTAGTGAGTGATCTAGCACAGGTCTTCATCAGGGATGTGGTCAAAATTCATGGAATTCCAAAGAAGATTGTGACAGACATGGATTTGAAGTTCATTTCAAAGTTTTGGAAGGATTTGTTTGCAGGTTTGGGCACAGATTCAGCCTTCAGTACATCTTATCATCCGCAAGCAGATGGACAGACTGAGAGGGTCAATAGGATCTTGGAGGACATGTTGAGGATGTATGTTATGCATTAGAAATGAAAGTGGGAAGAGTATCTTCTACCGATAGAGTTCACTTACAATAATGGGTAACAAGAATCTTTGAAGATGAGTTGTTTTGAGGCATTGTGTGGGTGGAGTTGCAATACTCCCATTAGTTGGAGTGATTTGGTTAACATGGTGTTGATTGGACTAGACATGTTGGCGGAAATGGAACAGAAAATGCAGGTAATCAGGAAGAATTTGAAAGCAGCACAAGATAGGGAGAAAATCTATGTAGATCATAATAGGTTGTTCAAGGAGTTACAGGTTGGGAAATAGGTGTGCTTTTGCATCAAATAGAAGAAGATGACCTTGCATATTGGGTCATTTTCAAAACCAGCACCTCATTTTTTTGGATAGTTCAAGATCGTTGAGAGGATTATTCCAATAGCCTATCGACTTATACTACCTCCAACAATAAAATTCCATGTTTTTTTTCATGTGTCATTGCTTAAGAAGTATGTTTGAGATGTTGATCATGTGATCGAATGGTTTGTATTGTAGGTGGAACTAGATGAAGAATTCCAACTAGAGCCGCCATGTATATTGCAGAGAAAGGTGTTCCTGCTTTGGAACAAAGAAATTGAGCAGGTTAAAGTGCAATGAAAGCACTTTGGGCCTAATAAAGCTACATGGGAGATGGCGGATCAGATGTGGGTTATGTATCCTTCCTTATTCAATGTTTAAGCGGATGTTTTGGTATATGTATTTGGTCTATGTTTTTGGTACATGTTTTGGTGATGTTTGGTATATGTACGTATGTATATGGATGTAAAAACTGCCATGAGTTATGTTATAAAGCTCGAATAAGTGGTATGGGTGTCATGTCATTATAGTTGCTATGTTGTAATTTTGGTTTTCTTTTTAGCAGGGTGATCATTATAAATATTGCATCGAGTTATGTTATAAATCTCCATGGGAAGTATTTTTTCCTTTCAGCAGTTTTGCTAAGGTATAGGTGTGGGTGAACACTAAGGACGGTGTCCCCCAAGCAGGAGGGTTCTGTAACAATCCTGGTGAGGATTTCATGTAATAAAATTTAATAAAGGGAAAATAATAACCACAGTTGATGGGACAATTATTCCAAGTTGAATGTTGGGCAAGACATCCTAGTGTGGGTTTTCATTGGTTTATTATGGCTAAGGAATTTGGAAAGGCAATGAGAAAGGCTTTGGAAATGCATGAGGCATTTATTGGCATTTTATTTATGAAAATAATGGAAATTAGGAGAAAAGGAAGGTGAAAGATCACATGTTTCATGTGAGGAGGAAAATGAAGGAAAATAATGGAAAATAAAGAAAATAGAGGCCTCATTGATAAAAAAAAAGGCTTTTAAGGATTAGTTGGGAAGCTTTTCTTGATAGGTTTTGGTGGAGCTCTCTTCTATTCTCTCCCTCTCTCATAAACTTAGACACTTGGAGTTTTCTTAGAGCACTCTTGGAGAGTGTGGCATACTTGGAGTTTTGGAACAACGCAACAAGGGAAGAGAAGGAAAGCACAAGAGAACATCGATATCAGTAGCTACATCATTTTTTCCTTGCAGGTACCGAGTTGCATGTATGTTTTCTTCACTATTTTTGGCATGCATGGCATGCAAATGTGGTTTATTGGTCATAATTTTTCACTGACATGGAGGAATACCTGTACTGATAATGGATTTACTTAGCCTTTCCATTTCCTAGATAGCCATGGTGTTGTGGGTTTATTTCTTATTTTTCTAGTTGGTTCTCATGTTTCCTTTAGCTTGGGTCGAGTTACTAGTTCCTAGAGCCTTAGTTTGAAAAACACTCTAAAATCCTTGTAATAGCTTGGGTTGAGTTACTAGTCCTGGAAGCCTTGGTTGGATAAAAACTTTGGAAGCCCTTGGGGATTGGGTTACTAGTCTTGAAATCCCTAGTTGGACAAATGCTTTGGAAGCTCAGAGTAAGTTGCAGGCTGAGTTACTAGTCCTGGAAGCCTTGGTTGGAATAAATTTTCTAGAGCCCTAGAAAGCTTGGGCAGAGACCAATCTAGTGATGGTTTGTGATGTATGACCGAGAGGTGGAATCCATGTTTGATGGTTTGAGGTGGTTCGGCCTCTAGAAGCCCTGGATGATTTTAATTGATGTGTTTTATGAGATCCCGCATTCATGCTTGGAATATGGCACGGGGGTGGCTGGCTGAAGAGAGATTTGGCTCAACCATGTCTACAGTCAGGTGGTTCGTGGAAGTCCCACAACTGGTTGGCTTTTGCATCATTAATATGAGGTTATTTCTCCTTGTTATTTCATGAGTATTATATGGGTTTATATGTAGATTATATGGTTTTTTTCCTTGGTATTTCTATTGCTATTACGTTGGTTATGAACATGTATTATGAAAATGGCTATGTATGGCTATCACAATGTTTTTGCTTGTAAATGAATGAACAATGTATCTATGGCCTAATGGATGAATCTGCAACTAATTTGTTGAGGCATCAATGCTTCTTAGTCATTCTCAAATGTATATGAGACCCCTATGCCCAGATCTGTCATTTAAGCCTGTAGATTACATATTTGAGATATGTTTGAATGAAATGCTTGTCATGGCTAGTAGGGGTCCAGTCAAGTCCTCTTTCAAGTAGTTTCATTTGTATCATTATTCCATTGTTATCTTTCTATTATGAAGGTTCCATTTATTTATGGGCGGTGACCTAGGCTTTGGGCCTGAAAAAGTGCCTCAAATCCTGAAGACACGAGCACAACACTTGGCAGAAAAGTCCCTAGATGCATGCATAGCCATGTTGTGGGAGCGTTGAGAGCCTCCTAAATGCATGCATGCCCATATCAAGGGAGCTTCTAGGAGTTTAATGTTTTAAAAAATCAGTGGAACCTAGGGGGTGGTTACTTGAGAGTTGGGATGGTTCCTGAGGGTCTTGTTTCTAATGTGGAAGGTTTGTATGATGTGTTATCATTCGTTCCACTTCCTTAAGGTGACTTAGGAGGTTGAATCATATCATAGTAACTTATCATCACATGTTTAGCCCAGTTAGCCGGTTACTTGGGTTAATGTGGGGGGAGGGTGTTACAGTATATATGGTTATGATTTTTTACAACACTTTATAATTTCTAATGTATGGTTTGCTTCAACCATATACCCACCATAAAATGTTGCCATGTATTCGTTGGCTATTACTATTCATAATCATTTTTTTGGGTTTATATGGTTGTTGACCATATTTAAATGACCTTTTATAATTTTTAATATATGCTTTGTAAACCAACAAATACCAATTTAATATTTTTGATCTTTTGTTCTATGTGGGGGTATTATTATATAGATTTTTTTAATGGTTTTGTTTTTTAGTGGGGTTTTTAATGTTTATTTTTTTTTTTTTCTATTTTTGCAGGGATAGTTATCTGAGTTGACTCAACTCTTGGATTTAACCAATATCGTTTGCTTTCGTGATGTGATTAAAATTGCATTTAAAATAGCATAAAGGAACATATATGCATGATGTAAAGAAGAAGAAACATGATAATAATCACCAACATAAAACACACTACGTTGATAACGGAGTTCGTCCAAGATGGACTATGTCTCTGAACCTCAATGTCAAGATAGTGTAGGTCATTGCATTAAGTGCTGGAAAGAGTGATGATGTACATCAATGTGTTTTCTCTATCATGCAAGGAATATGCCCTCACACAGGAGTGGCTCCACGAGATGTTCTGTTGTAGGAACTCTCATTCACAAAAGGACTCCTATCAGCATGACATAATTTCATGTATGATAATAATGAGCATCCTGCTAGCATGGCATGAAATGGATCTCAATTCAAACATACATGGCGACAACATGAGTATCCCATCAACATGACGACAAAGGGATATCAATCAAAACATGACAATAAGTAAATATCACATCAAGAACAAAACACGATCCCACATCAAACATCAAACAGTAATCTATACAGCACAATGCATCTCAAGTAAAGAGACAAAGAAGCACATGCTCACACTGCATATACCTCACATCAAGGAGTTATCTAAAGAAGAGGATGATAAACTGCTAGATCCGGCTGCACCATCAATCTCATAGTGTCGAATCTCACGGAAATGATTGCTCGCACATTGAATGCTGACACCTGCACTCCACTTTGAAAAGTGGCCAAAAAATGGAATGACCAAATGGAAAATCTGATTACACCATCAGATTTGTGGTGTTGAATAGTGTAAAATTGGCTATCAAATTTCTGAATTCTGACAAAGTGAAAGTCTAGGGCTACAGGAATCTTTTAGATTCCCCATAGATTCATAATAATTACTATAAGTTACCTTGTGGATGAGATATATTTTCAACGCCACCATCCACCCTATAAAGGAGTAAAGAGTGAGTGATGGGATCGAAAATGTTTGTGTCACATGTATACATAATCACTAAGAAACACAACCTTTAAAGGTGAAAATGTGTATGTCCATATAACTAGTGGATTGTTACATTATGAGTCATTGGATACTACAACAAAATTAGAAAGTTTGAAATCACACCAAATTCATTAGTGGGCTAGGAAAATATGACATAAAACACCCTTCATTTCTCGGTCAAAACACCATTTACAGGGCTTTAGATCAACCAACATTTTAGCTTATCCCATGTGCCTATGCACATTGCACATCCAATATTTGTATTCAATTAGCACAACCACATTAAAAAATGTGGTTGATAAGCATATATTAAACACATTTATTAATATTTATATCAACCACATTTATTAATATTTATAATAATAATAATAATAATTATTATTATTATTATCCCATGTGCCTATGCACATTGCACATTGCACATCCAATATTGGTATCCAATTAAACCTCATAAAAAATGACAATAACATGAAAAGCCTCCCACATCGACATTGAAAAGTGCAAAGATTACAATGAATACAAATTAGACCAAATTGAAAAATTCAAAATAAAAAACACCCCAATCTATAATTGGCACGCACAATGGGTAAACATATTGTGTATCCCGACTATGCAACCAAAAAAATGTAGTACATTCACCATATTTCCATTCTAATACTCATCAATTGCAAATCGAGCAAGCTTTAAAGTTCTATGTGGATTTAGAGAAGACCACGGTTGGAGAAATGTGTTGAGGCTATGAAAGAAAATAACTAATCGATTGGATCTCTGTTGATGGTGGACAGAGATATTGACGGACCTCTCCTCCCCTATTGTAGGTTTAAATAAAAATAATGATTTTTGGGTATGATTTGGCCTCTAGCAGTCAAGAAATCAATTTGTGCATCTCATTCACCCCTTACTAGAGACAAAAATCAAACCCCTATCCACCCATTTTGCACTAATGTTATTTAAAACAATGAGAGTGGAGGGAAAAAAATGTAGGGAGCAAAGGGAAGGGATTTTCCATAGTGTGGAGGAAAAAAATTGCCCTAGGATGCAAAAAAATATCAAACAGCAACAAAGGGAAACGAGAAAAGGGATCTGATTCTTGCGAGAATGAGATATTTCATACTCAATTTATAGATTTTCACATGTTTTCATTTCTTGTTTGAATTGTATTTTTTAGTTTTTAGTTTCAAAATTATAAAAGAGGAAATTAGGGTTTATTTTTTATTTCTAATTCTAAAATAAAAATTTTATTGTACATATATAGGGACATTATAGTGAGAAATTGAAATAGGTAATGGCTTCTATATTGGGGGTAGAAGCAGTGAATAAAATAGAAGGTATGCACTTTTCCATGCTTGCCAAATATGTGGAAGAACGTACTAAAGGAGCTGAAATAGACCAACCAAAGTAACAATGTCAAAGGGAATCGATTGATTACCTCTCAACTCCTGGATTGAGAAAAATATCTAGGAAAAAATCAATCACAATACCCTCTAAGAATGTGGAACAAGGAATAGAGACATACAATGTCCCACCCACTCCTGGGACACAAAATTCTTCCACCACTAGTACAAGTACTTATGCATCTTGCATTAGTACATACAAAAGTGAGGTACAATATGATGTTTCCTATGGGGAAATTAGAATGATAGATGTCGAGAAAGTGTTCAATCATACGTTGAAGGAATCCTCCCTTCAACGCTTCAAAGAACATCTACATCTTCTATTATTGAAGATACCCATGCACCTTCAAAAGGCAGTCATCCATAACATGAAAACTAAATTTGGGACATGTTGGTTAGTAAAGAAAGTAAAAAAATAAATGACTCAAAACTGCAAGAGGTTCTATTGCAACCAAACGAAAAAGATAAAACGGATTCCTCCCGAACTGAGGGCCAAAAGAAGGATAATTCATGTAAGTGTGAAAGCATGGAAAGAGCTCATGAAATAATATGATAGAGTAGATGCATGGAGAAAGTCTAGCAAGGAGAGCATACAACTATTTAAACTTGGTCATAAGGTTATTTCAAATTCATTAAATTATTTTTATATTTTATGGGTGCATAATTAAATTGAATTAGTGCATGTTTCAGGGCAAGGCCTCTAAGGCTAGGCTTGCCAAATATCGCACCACACATCACAGTGGACAAACATGTTTATAAGCCTTAACATGCAAATTTGTAAGCATATTTAATATCTAAAATTATAAAAAAGTAAATGATTGGACATTAATTACTTGAACTTGTCCATCTACCATGTTTTGATAGGAGCAACGATATGGCCATTATCCATCACAATTGGAATTTTATATGATACAAGAAAGAAAATGGTTTGATTTTGTTATTTGGATGGGGAATAAGGTATCATTAGTTGACTTTCAAAAACTTACTTGGATGTTGTTATGTTAATATGTCAATTTGCATTTCTTGTGTTGAGCTTTTTATTTATGTGTAGCTTGAGTTCTTTTGTGCTCCCATCGGTCATAGCACCCTTATAAATCACCAACATTTCACTATGATCAAGTCCTTATAAATCAATATCTAATCATGGATTTATTAAGTCCTTTTCCAAAAAACCTAGGCCAAAGGAGGGATGCAAGACCATGTGATACACAACCGGCAGACAATAAAATAGATTATATGGGATTGATTATAGATGCTTGGGTTGAGATAACATTACATGGGATTGATTATGGACCCAAGATACATGTATTGAGGAGCATGGGATGATTGTCTTGGAAAGAAAGAAGCCTTGTGATGAAGAGCACTTGACACTTGCAACCCATTCTTAGAGAGTGCACTGCTTGAGGATTGGTCTCTTGATGTGTATACCTTGGAGAGAGATAACTTCACTTGGAGAACTTATCTTGTAAATTAAATTAATTTTATTGTGTAATTAGTACACTTTACCAATGTTGGCCTCCATCACTTACTCTGAATAAAGGAAATATAATGTCTTTGTCTACACTATACTGATTATTCCATCTATCTAATTGTCATGGAGAGTTCTTAGTTCTTTTGATATGCAATAGAGGAATACCTAGAGTTTGTGACATAAACCCTAGAGAAGAAATGAAGATGAATGCTAACACTAGGGATGATCTTGAGTCTTAGCACTTGACTTAACAATTATTTTCCATATGGTAGGATGAAGAGTGTATTGATCTCTAAAACATTTTTTTCGTAGTGATATATATAGATATATTACTTGTGGATCACTTAACAAGCCTTCACTCTCTGCTTCTACTAATTGCCTCTCGAGTAGGTCCCAATGGACATGTCACCCCGCTCATTCCCTCTCCTGACGGTTCCCCAAACTAAGCGCTTGGTTACCCGTTGGGCTTGTTGCACTGCACTTACATGAATAGTGAGCCCCAACCTCCCGTTAACCACTATTGTTGCATGTTCACATTAACCTAGAGTAATACAGCTTGTGGCGACTCTCCATTCCACAAGTGATACAATGTCGGGCTGACCTGGCTATGGGCCCTCCCTCCACTAATGCAAACACTTTCAGGCTTGCGTGGATGGCCACCCAACTATCCCTCGCCATCTTGTTCGATCTCTTTCGGTGAACCTACCATATGTGCCCTTTACTTTTGTCATGTTCCACTTATTTAGCTTTCCTAGATGGTGGGGCCACATGGCCTCCTTCGCATTAGGGCGCGACTACTAGTTCATGCCACTTCATCCCACTCCCTTTTGCTCAGTAGCCTCCCCTATAGTTGCTCTTTAATTTTTTTCTACGAACATACCATTAGGATGACTTGGATGGTAAGACCCTTCTCCACCAATCATATGGGAGTGTGCAGCTACGTGGCGTGACTTACGTCATCCAACTAACTTCCTCCTGGTGCCTTTCCATTAACTCCCACTTATTTCCTCCAAGTGAACTTCGTCGAGATGACTTGGCAAGCGGGACAGTCCCCCGATCATTGGAACCACAACAACGGTGTGGGCCTAGCCTCTTACCTCCTTTTATGTCATCCTATAGGCCTTGACTAGCATTTCCCCATTGCACCTTCTCTTCATTTTTTGGAGTTATGCATCTAGGATTATGTGGATTGTGGGCCAACCCACCCACCAATAGCAGCACCATTGGGCGCAGGTCATCTTCCATGTCATCCATGTGCTTCAATCCTAAATCTCCATCTCTTGTGCCTTTAGAGACGTTATGGGCTACGCATCCTAGCTTATGTGAGTTGTGGGCCAACCCACTCACCAATAGCAGCATCGTCGTGTGCATGTCATCTTTTGCGTCTTCCCTGCGCTTCAATCCTAGCTATCCATTCAAATTCCAATTCGCATTTGGTTATGAGATTCCGACCTCCTGGAACTTCCAATATCATTTTCCATTATGGGAACCTTCTAGTGGAAATCCCTGGTCTGTCAAGTGACAGACTTCTTGGAGAATGATTAAATTAGCATATGGGATTCAACCCGTCTGGGAATTTTCACCACGTTTTCATTCTCTTAACCAATCATGTGAAAGGGGAATCCATCCCCTCCAACAGGAAGCCTTCCTACTTAGGGATTCTGCTTTTGTAAGGGATAAGGGCATCCAACCTTTCTATAAAATTAGGCTTTGATCCCTTGCGATGCAATGACTCCTTTTTCCTTAGCATTCCACTATAGCTCAATCGAGGAACTTCAACTCTACCTCATGTGACATCTTAGGCACAGATCTCTGGAATCTCCCCAAGGATCAATTTTACCATTGCTTTGGCCTCCTCTAACTAATCTTCTTGATGGATGCTTTGTTTTGAGGTCTCGTAGACCCCAAAATATTCTTCACGGTTTCTCCACTCCACCAATGCCAATATAAGGCATTCCACAGCGTTACACCTCTTGAGCTTGGGTGAAATCCACTCCAATGAGTTCTCGGCCTTCAGGTATTCCCTGTTTAAGGACATGGAATTACACACATGCCAGCGCTAGAAACAATTTGGCTACCTTCTGCTAATGACATGAAATGAACTCCTGAAGGGACTTCACCTCTCCATCCACATGTTAGGGGTTCCATGCTCCAACGAAAGCCTACAAGTGGCTCCACAACGCCACTCAATGGTTTCCGGGACATTTGGCTATTATTAGGGACATTTATCCCTCAACACCCAAGTCCCTATGGCAGGAATGGAGGTTACCTCAAATACAAGGTTGGAGGTCATTTAGGTAAAGTTGTAAGGATCGACCAACCTTGAGGAAACTCCCATTTACATTCATATTTTGCTTATCTGCCAGCATAGTAGCTTGTAAGAAAATACAACAATTGTAAACACTTATTGCTTTTGCCTAGGAGAGGGTTTTTCATGTAAACTATGTATTAATAAAAGGGTCTCAGAGCTCATTACTTTTAAAGGTTCAATTTAAGCATTGCTTATGGCATGTAACACATCATGAAGTTCCTTCACTTTTATTACTGTATTATCTCCAACACAGTTAATCACTTCATTCAGATTTGTGATTATCCTCGACTCTATAGTTTAGGCATTTCTAGAACCATTATTAACAACAATGCAGCATGATCATTTAAGTGTAGGCAAACATTCAAAAATAGTTATCTTTAAGTCCGCAAGGAAATTGAGTCAGGGAAAAAGACTGTCCACCCAACCATAGACAACTACAATCACTTTTACTTTCAATTTTCACCCCCAAGCCAGATTCCAGAGTCTGAGGGAGAAAGGCTTGCTTTTGGGACTACACACCAATTCCCAACTAAACCAGGGACTCCAGAGGACTCCTTCCTCAATCCCACTAGTTGATTTATTCTTTATTTGCAATCACAAGGATTCCAGAGGTTCCTCACCTCACCCCAAGTGCACTCATAGTGAATCACCCCCTTCTAGGGAGTCCAGGATCCACTATACCAATGGGAAAATATCCAACTATATTTACTCTAGTCTTTCTCTACTTCTGCTTTAAGATGGCCTTTTCCCAAGCTGTTACAGGGCTCTAGAGTAACTATCTCAGCTCACGACCTCTATGGGACCCAATATGTTACATGGTTCTAGAGATCTAATCCCAATACATAACTTTCAGGGACCAAGTTGTTACAGGGTTCTAGATACCTTTGTCTCAACCCACAGTCTCTAGGGACCCAAGCTGTTACAGGGCTCCAAGGATCCCATCTCAACCCACAACCTCCATGGACCCCAAGTTGTCATAGGGCTCCAAAGACTATAACTCAACCCACAATCTCCAAGGACAAATAATTTATCCCCTTCTCTTCTCTTATCTTCAGTGATGCTTGTTGAATGCTTATGTTGGAGGCTTGATTTCCAACTCCCTTCTTTGTCTACCTCCAAACCAGGTATTTGTTTCCTTGTTGCAAGGAGCTTGAATGGGTTTTTCCCAAAAAAATCATCTCCTATAGTCAAAACGATCTCTCATGTTCCAATGTCACGTGCCACTCTTTATCTGAATGCCTCTTCTCCATCCTTCCCTTGTTGTTTGAATGCTCTTCTTGAATTTCCTCCTTCCTGGCATGCATTTATGTCACCTTCTTTATTGTTGTGTCCTTGTTGTTTTTGCATCCCTTCATAAATTCTCGTCCTCCTTTCTTGTAGTGTTTTTTCAAACAAGCATGGGCCTTAGTACCTTTCCTCAACCCATTAATTTCAAGAAAGAATGAAATTGGAGGGATTGGTTATATCTTATTGAACAAAAGAAAGGAAATGAAATTTTATTATAAATTGACTTATTAAAGCATGGGTTTCATGCTTGGGTCAATTTGTTTTGGGTAAAAGCCTCCATTGAAGGCTTATAGGGTTTATGTCAAGTGTCATTGTCCATGTCACATTGTAAAATACCATTCTTTGGATTTATTTGTCAAATAAGAATTTATTTTATTGAAAAATAAGTCAATTAGGCCTCCTCCACCAAGCCAGCCTCAAACTAGAAAATTTGGCCTAAATTGGGGGGCATAATCACTATATAAAGGCAGCAACTCGTCCTTAATTGGCACTCACTCACAACAAGTTCAATCTACAACTTTTGGGGCCAGAAAAAGTGTGAATTTCAGGGAATAAGAAGAATAAGGATAGCTAGGGAGAAGGAGGTCTCTCTCAAGCATAAAAAGTAGAAATTCTCTCTCTTTTTCCCACATGTGTGAAGCTATGAAGTTGTTGGAGGGGCCGAAAATTCTGCAATAACTTTGAGGTTGAAATTCTTTTGTTGGGAATCAAACCTTTGTAGTTGGGAAGTCAAATTTTTGAATTATTGATGGGTTGAAGTTGCTAGATAAGAAGAAACTTCTAAGGTTGACTTGGTGGAGGAGGAAGGTCTATTGGTCTAGGGTCCTGGTCCATCTCATTTTGAATTACTGAAGGCAGAGTCCTTGACTGGGTTTTCCCCTATATAGGGGTTTTAGCCTTGGCTCAATGCCTACATCTGGTGTCCTTGATCTTCGTGTTTTGGTTTTGGTAATTGCTTGAAGAAATAAGATAAAGAAAGAACATAAGTAAGTTAATAAGAACACTAATATTTCACAAGTAACTATCAACATAAGAAAATATTTCTTCCTTTTCAATTTTCTAACATGGTATCAGAGCCAAGGTGAAGGAAGAAAAAGGTAGGTTAAAATATCTATTGAGGAAAAAGGAGATCAAGGAAAGGTCATTAAAGGGGATCATATAAGGAGATAAGTCTATTATCTTCAAGAACTATGTAAAACTCAATGAAGGGAGAAAAAAATTTAGAAGGAGCCTCCAACTACAGGGCTTGGACAAAGAGGATATACCTCATTCTCGAAAAGAGAAATGTTTTGGATCTCATTTAAGGAAAAATCAAGAAGCCTATAAATAAATCAAGTGAAGCAGAAAAAGCAAACTTTAGAGAAATCCAAATCTTGGCTATGAACCTTATAGTGAATGGAGTTAAGGATAACCTAATTCCATACATATCCAACATAAATTCCAACCAATAAATGTATCAGGCTCTCTCCAAATTATTCAAAATCAAGAACATTGGTCAAATAGCAAGCCTCAAGAATGAACTAAGAACTATTACGATGAAAAATGATGATATCGTTTCATCATATTTTACAAGGATTTCTATAATTAGAGATGAAATCTAAGAAATAGATGAATTTGTCCTAGAAAAGGAGCTCCAAATTACTACCCTTCTAGGACTACCAAAATCTTGGAGTTCCTTTGCATCATCACTTAATATTTGGAAGGATACTATAACATTTGAACAAATGTGGAATGCATGTAGTCAAGAAGAAGTTAGAATATCATTAGTAAACAACAAGGATGCAGAAAAATAAACCTCAAATTCCTATTATGCTCATCACAAGAGGAAGGGAACCTTCAATAATATTAAAGGACCAAAGAAGAAAGTGGACCTATCCAAGATTGAATGCTACAACTGTCACAAGATGGGTCACTACAAAATCCACTGTCTAGAGAATCCAAGTAATAAGAAGATAGAAAGGGAACATGCAAATATTGTTGATGAAGCTCCACCTACAAAGAAAAACACTGAAGAATCGGAATTTAATGATTTATACTACTAATTCCTCTCTCTCACACATATCTTTCTTAGTCTTTTATCCTTGTTTTGAATTGTTTTCCTTTATGTTTTGATTTCTAGAATTTCTAGATCTAACATGTCTTGCTAGAACATTTTTAAATTATTTCTATAAGGTTGTAGGTATCCCTCAACAAGATTGGGTTAAGAGGGAGCCTCCACCATTTTACCAAAAGATAAGTATCATATTCTTTGTTACATCTTTTCATGTTTGGTTTCCTCCTCACATCAACACTTGTTGTATGTTGATAACCTTTCTCCTTATATTTTTCTTGGCTAGGAAAGCTTGTTGAATGCTCAAGGGTTATGGAGGAGACTTCGAAGGATAGACTTGAAGCATGGAAGAAGTTATTTCCTTCAATAAATAATTTCCTATAAGGTTTGTTAAGGAACACACTCAAGATATTCCTTAGAATATAAACTTTAAAGTTTCAGATAAAAGGTGCGATCATACTCTTTTTCTTTTTACATTACTGAAATCATTATGTCTAGGATGTTGAATCATAAATATTCTTGTTAAGGTCACTAATCATTAAATTGAATCTACCCTCATTATATTTTGATCATTCTTGTAGAACCCTAAATGGTTCACTGTAAAACCTTAACCTAAGGGTGTCTCAATATTGATTATAAAACCCTAGTCTTCTTAGGGTTGTTAATGAAATATAAAAAACTTATTCATTTTATGTTTAAGGTTTTAGTATTTTTATAATGGAAACCATATTCCTTTAGGGTTTTCTAGTAATTTCTATGTTATGTATTGAAGCCCTAGACTTTAGGGTTTAGTAAATTAGGGTTTATAAGAAAAAATCCTTGTATTAGATAAATAAGGTCCTAAGATCAAAACCCTAGGTGTATATTCATCTTTATAATTGAAACCCTAGTCTAAATGAAATTTTTGAATATTTTTTTATGTTTGTATCTTGGTTTTACCTAATAGATATTGATGTGTATTGTTAATGCATGAAATACTAGATATATAATTTCAAGTATGTTGATCTAATTGTTGATGCTCATAATTTGTGAATTCTAGGGTTTGTAACAAAGCCCTAGTTGAAAATTGGTATTCTAGGATATGATGATATTGTTTCTGATATGATTTAGTTTTGATGATAAAATATAGGGTTTGCAACAAACCCTAGTAGATCCTAACATGTATATTAGAATTTTTATTGATGATATCTAAGGCTTTGTGTCTCAAATATGAAATCTAGGGTTTGCATTAAATCATGGTAGATTCTGACATGTAAATTCTAAAATTGGTGAAACCCTAGATAGTGCTATGATTGCAATGATATCTTGATTGAGTTTCTTTATGTCATGATCTAAAGCAAGAAGTCAAGTGCATGTAAAAAGATATGTCTCTTGTTAATTATGAATCTATCTAGTTTAGGTGTTTAATATCAAAAGTCTAAATACTTCCATTATAGTAACATGATTTTGATATAGTTAAACTTCATGCTTTTGTATTTGGTTGTACTTATTTAAGTTGTCAAGGTATATAATCTTCAAGATAATGAAGATGTTTGTATAAGAATGAGGAAGGAAATTATGATGATCAAGATGACCTTGATGTCATAAAAATCAATGGAGCCATAAAATGTTCTTCGATATTAAAAAATAAGGAAGTGATTAACCTCCCTAAATTGAGAGGTAGCTTGATTATAAGAAAAGTATATCTTCCTAGTTGAGAGGAAGGGAATATTATGACAGTCATGATGAATACCTTGAAGAATGAATAAAATAACTACAGATAGATGTTCATTTTTCATGAAGTTGCAAACAAAATGTTTGACAAGATCTGAAGATATATTTGGTGCTGCTAAAGAAATGAAAGAAGAATAAATCTTCCAATAAATTGCATATGGATAACTTGATGATGAAAGTAGCATCTGAATCATTGAGGACCCTGAAGGTTTGTGTTTATTTGTATACATATATTTGAAAGTTTATTATTGATTGGTGTTTGTGTTTTTACAAGTAAATATTTCGATAAAAGGAAGCATGCTTGGAAAAATAGGTATATCTAGTTTGATAGGGAGATTTGAAGCATCCAATGGTCAATGATTGGGAGGACATATGGTTAGCCTGTGTGTTGATTTATATATCCCAAAGAGTGAGGGTGGCATTGGTATTGGATTTTTGACCTTGGATATGCACCTAGATCCTTAGGTTGATGGTTAGTGAGTAAGCCTGATGGTACCTAGTCTAGTTGAAAGCTTGAGTCCATCTTAGTCCCACTGTTATAGACATATTTGGGCACATCAACCCAAAAATTATATGTCAATGTATTAGGGATATTCAACCCCTAAAAGATTTGTTTCATACCCTAAAGGACATAGTCATCTGAATACATCATTCCCCAAAAGTTCCATCTGAGAAACCATCCAGAAATTGCCTAAATTGAACCATACTGACCACTCCACTTGCAAAGTGTGATGCATACTGAGTGGTACACTGCCAGGGTGTGATGCATACTATTTAGGCCTTCTATAGGGTGCGATGGGCAAGGATGGACAAATTTCCGAGACATTTGTCAGTTGATTGCTCATGGAACCTTCTAGAACTTTCTCCTATGCCACTTGCCTCTCTGAATTCGCCCAAGGATGAATAAGGGATCTAAGAAAATATCCAATCCCTTCTCTTGTGGAACCCATTGTAACAAGTGGGATGACACTAATCAAACCCCATGGATGACTCACACCCTTGCAAACATCTATAAATGGATCCCTCATCCAAGAGATCTAAAAGCTGGAATATTGTGAATTACAAGGAAGTGATGATAATTTGAGGAGAGAGTATTGTATTCTTGTTGGAGTGATATTGTTATTTCATGAGGTGAAGAACGATTGAAGTTGGGAAGATGATGCTGGATCAGACAACTGGGTTGTAATTCTCCTTTCTATTAATAAATCTCTTCAAGTATTCTTCCATATGATTGTGCAATTGTGAATGTTATCATTTGTTCATTATATATCTGATTTTGTAATGTTTATGTTGTAATAGATCACGATGCTTTGATGGTTCTTGGTCGTTGTACTTGTGCATGTACTCTCCAAGCGTGTTAAGTACGAGGAGGAGTTGCAGGTGTTAGGTTCCTATACCAATAGGTTGCATTTTTCATGATTGACTGGAGAAGTGCCAAATATGTTCATCCTTTCCATGCTGCAAAGGTTCCATATTTTGAAGAATTTCACTATGTACAGTTGCTTGACTCTTATCATGGTCCATGAATGGCCAAAATAGCTTAATCTTGGCCAGGTTCATATTTCAATTTACTTGTCTTAGAATAGAGAATAAAGGTCTGTCCAAACAGTTCAAGCTTGGAAGATAAGTAGATAGGTAGAGAAGAAAACGAGCCCAACTGTTTAATTTGGGCCCTTGGAAGAGATAAGGGTAGATTTAGATAGGAGGGAAGCTAAAAGAAAAGAAGAGAATCAGGGTTTGCTAGTTCAAATGCACCCAAGGAAAATGAAGAAAAAATGTTAGGAATAATAGGATGGGTAAGTAGTTTTGATGTTGCAGAAGCCATTGCAAGAGTGATCTTCCTTCTCTAATATAATTCATCTTTTATGAATATCATGAATTCCATGGCAAGGTGTGGTGACAAATCAGATGTTGCATGTCTAACTTCCCCTCATTCCCCTCACAGCAATTACTTACTAACATCCCCCCAGGATATTGAGATCCGCTCAAAGTCCCTTGACCACTCCATCTCAGGTGAAAGTTATAGCAAAATAATGTTTTCTCCATGAGCCAAGAAGCCACATTTCTTGTGTAAAATCTTTCTCCTTGTGACCCTCCCTATAGCCTAAGTTTTCACTTTTCAAACTTAGTGCTTTGCTTAAAACATCATACCTTTCATATTAACATTATAACCTTATTATATAGTTCCTATATAAATTTTCTTTGCCCTTATTATAAAAATACACAAAAAATCCCTAAAAAATCTAAATATCCCGACCCCTGGCAATTATAGGCATATATCGAAGTTTTTCGGGAATTATTGGTTCACTTGGAACCTTATAATAACCCCTCCGCATACACAAACCCTGGAATTTGTTTAACACTTGGTTAAATAAATAACCGTGCCCAAAAAAGCCCAATAACCAAAGTTTTATACCCCACGGAGCATTACAAAACGTTTAAATTAAACGTGGGTCACTGTGCCATAGTCGCCTGCCATGTTCATTCGTTGCCAACCGTCGGATCATGGCCCACAAATCTGACGACCCACATGGATATCGGAACCCCCCCGATCACCGAACAATAGTGTCTGGGCGATGGGCGGTATTTCCGTCGTACAGAAGATAGGTGTCGACTTCCCAACATGATCGGAGCCCCCCCCCCTCCAATACCACCCTGGCCCAAAGGCGGTGTGGGGAATATCGCTTACCGCCCCGCTGCCTCCCTGTTAACATCACCCTGTGTCATCAGCTGACGTCGCACCCGCGTCAGTGCCATGTTATGCTTACCTCGCCACTGTATCATCTGCCGTGTATGCCAAGTCAGCTTCCGTACCCCCGCTACACGAAAAATGATGTGTCATGCTGACATCACCTGACTGAAGCGCACCAAAACCCACCAAAATCGAATTTTTTGTCAAAAAGGCGTGAAAAAATCATTTTCGTTCATTTCTGTTTGTTTTCTCTGTGCGACCTATGCATGCCCATTCACGTCCCATAGCAATCATTCAACCACGCAGTCCACTTTCAAGCCAAATTATTCAGCAAATTGGTCGTCCAGCTCAGTCTGCCACCTGTATTTCGCATAGGAAGTCCATTAAAGCAGGTATTTACCTACTTTTGTTCCCGAACCCTATGTTTTCGGTTTCTTCTGCTAAAATCTCTAAAAAACGCCAGAATTCAAGTTAAATTCATCAAAATACCTGCAAAACTACACACTGTAACTACTGCTTTGCCCAATTTTTACCAGAAATCCTGCAAACTCCCTCTCTCTACAAATTCTCCCACTGAGCTAAATTCAAGCTCATTCCGGCCTGCATATTCTCTAAGAAACCCCAAAAACTGCCTCTTTTACCTACTGTTGTTGCCCGTTTTTCCAAGGAATCCCGCAAACTCAATCTCCCCATGTAAATTCTACCCACTGAGCTAAATACAAACCAATTTCACGGTGTAATTCCTGCATAGAAGTCCACTGAGCTGTGGTTTTGCCTATTTTTTCCACATAAACCCGAATTACAATTTCGAAGTCACAAACAGTTGAACAATGGAGGCTCCAGTAGCCCTCAATATAGCCCCTATCAATGCACCTCATAAGGAATTGGAGTGGCTGCCCTTAGCTGATAGGCATTTTCAAATCCAGGACTTAGTTGGTGACAGAAACCATCTCCAAGCATTCTGTGAACTCAGGAAGAGTTACCTAAGCAAAAACGATTTCTATGGGATATGGGAATCAAATCCACCAATGTACTACCTCCCCTCTGTCAATGTTTTCCCTGAGATAATTCACCTCTGCTGTGAAAACTATGAACCAACCCAAAGGGCAGTCAAAACTCCATCTGGAACTACTCAATTTCATATAACTCCTGACTCCATAAATCAAATGCTCAACTTCAAACCAACTCAGCTTCTATTACCTCTTACTATGAAATTCTTGCTTGATGAAGGTCGCAAACTCCCCAGCTCAGAGATAGCTCAAATTGCCCAAGTATTTATGAAACCAAATTGTCAGCCTATAGATCCACCTCCTTTTCACTATGCATGGTTCAATGAAGTGGGTAAATTACTTGTTGATATGATATCTTATATCCTGGGGTTCAAGACAAGTGAATATATTGATGAAACTACACTAGTCTTATTATCCATATTCACTCTAGGGCAACCCCCTGCTGTCAAATACAACTATGCTAAATTCATTGCCAACAAGATCCATGACCAGCTCTTGAATCTAGATAGGGAGGGAGTCTTCAAGTACTCATCCTACATCTATCATCTCCTCCTCTATTATCAGCCAGACAGTTTCCAATTTCCCATCAGAAAATTGGACTCTAAAGGAGAAAAGAGGTATGTGATTTTTTGGACCTCAGTCTTTCATGAAGTCCACAACTCTCCTTACTCTTACTGTGAGTTTATTGACATGTTTGTCTATCCAGCCTCTTCTCTACTGATGAGGGCTCCTCCTCCTAGATTATCTTATGACATGCAGAAAATATTATAGCTCTCCAAAAGCTACAAAATAGGTGACTGGTACTTATACCAGAATCACACTAAGATCAGGATATATGGCTATGAGTGTAAGGACTCTGGACACCACATATCTCCACAATGGTATGATATTGTCCACTTTGGGCCTAAGCCCTCATGGATTTGCTTTTTGACTTACCCCAAAAGGCCTCATACCAATGGAGAAATTTGTCCATCCTTATATACCCATGATCCTCCCCACTTCTAGTCAATGTGGGACTATTGGTCGTATACCCAACAGGCACTGCATGTTGAGAGGTGATGTACTCTCCCTCTCAACCACCATGTCTCCATCAGTTGCCTTGCTCCTCAAGGCTTTGCATGCATCTTGAATCTCAAGAGCATATAGGTTCTTGAATCGTGAACCGATTTGCTTCACCTGTCTCGTGGTGATGTGTCGAAGGAAAACATTTCCCTTACTGAAGACTACATCATAGCCTTTGTCTTCTAGCATTGTGATCGACACCAAATTTCTCTTCAATCCTGGTACATACTTGACATTGGTCAAGGTAATGCGAGCTCCATGCTCCCTTTGAAAAACAATCGTGCCTACACCTAAGACACTATATTTTTCATCATTACCCATCGCTATGAGTATCTGGAGATCTTTCTCCTCCAAGGTACTGAACAAACTCTTGTCACCGATCATGTAGAAAGAAGCTCCATTGTCAAGAAACCAACCACTTCCCACCATGCATGAATCCATGCATGTGAATAGCGTGAAATCCAAATCGAACTGTGAGGCCAGTGCCTCACCTTTTGATCCTTCCACAGATCCCTTCTTGGATTTCCTCAGTGGACAATTTGTAGCAAAATGGCCCACTTCATGATAACGAAAGCACCACACTTTCGATTTGTCAAAATTCTTCCCACCATGGGAAGAACTAGATTTGGAATGAGAATCCTTCTCCTTCCCCTTCTTCGCCTTACTCACTAAGGCACAATTTTCTTCATCCTCCTTGGATGAAGAAGATCCATCTCTGGTGCTTCTTCTTATCTCCTCTTGCATCAGATCCGACCAAAGTCATTCCCAATCTAGCAGTTTCTCTCTTCCATTTACCGAGTCTTGGTAGCTATGCCAGCTCTTAAGAAGACCGAGGACCGCAAGACTCACCATGTCATCATCGGCTGTCATGATCCCTACACTTCCAAGCTCATCCCTGTAGGTGGTGAGCTTGTTTAGGAATGTAGAGATCGTGTCGCCCTTTTCACAATTGATTTTCCAAAGCTTGTCTTTTAGCGCCAGCTTCCTCTGATCATTGCTATTTTGATATAGATCTTTCAATGTTTTCCACATTGAAAATGGTCTCTCCTTCCCATGGAGACTTGAGACTATGTGGTCTCAAACTCCCTCCAGAAGGATTATCCTTGCTCTAGCCACACATTTCTTCCATTCTGCCAATTCAGTAGCATTAGCCGCTATGGGCTTGGTGACTTCTTGATCAATGAAGTCCTTAAGACTGTTATCCTCTAATACTGCATCCATGTGATCCTTCCAAGCTATATAATTCGAGCTGCCATCAAGGGCATACTCGAGCCTTAAACCGTTGAATGCCATTGGTGAAATTGAGATGTGATAAGAACTCGATTTCTATATTTAGGAATCACAAACTTCAAACTTCTCCCTTCTTGTATACTATTCTCTCCTTGATCATCTTTGCTCTGATACCATGTAGAAATTCCCACTATAGATCACTTGATAATGCAATATACTAAAGCAAAATACAAGATCTACTTCACAACAGACTTTGCGAAAGCTTAATCAATTGAGCAAGATCAATAAGAACACATATAACTGATGAAGAAAAAGTAAACACACATGAACACAGAAGAATAATCCTGGGGAAAGCCTCAGCTAAAAACCCCAATCTCTGTATATCATACAAGTGGAAATATAGTTCGGATTACAAAAGGATTCAACTCACAAGCTATCCTGCTCTCTCTGCAATCCCTCTGCTGCTCATAGATAGTCAAAGGCTTCTCACAAACCTTCTCCTCTATCCTCCAAGCCTCCTATTTCCTTGCACAGTTTTTCCTGGGGTCCAGTGCTTCCACAAGTGTGAATTCCCACCTCACACTGCTTACTTGGCATAGATATAACTGCACAAACCTGAAGGAGATAATTCCTTCTGCATGGATGAGTTTCCTATATAGGAAAAATCCTCCAACTGATAGTACAATGTCCCTTCCTCTGATCTCAACTGGGTCTCTTATTGAATTGACATGCATGAGTTATTTATGAGAGAATATTCAGTTATCTGAAGTGCAGCAGTTACATGCATGCAAGCATTAACTAACTGAACTCACAATTAATTCTACAAACTGTTAGAACTAATCTAATTGGAATTAAATTAGATAACTGAGCCAACTAATTACAACTCAAATTACAACTCATCCTTATCTCTTTAACTAATGGATAAATTCCTCAATTAATGGAGAAACTGTTGCATGTCCTCACATAGACTTCATGTTTGATTTTCTACAACTAATTAACTCAAGAATGAATTAATTAATTATTTTCAAAAAACTGCTAGATCAATTCGAATTTTACTTCTCAATTTTAGTCCAGGGACTGACTAAAATTGGAATCCATCCCGAAATGCTATTTATAGCAATGCTATTTTTAGCACTTCCATTTTTCATTCCTTGTTGCTATGTCCAACACTGGTACCTGAACTGCTATTTGTAGCAGTGCCATTTTTAGGATTTATTGTTGCCATTTTCAACATGCAGGGGAATAGATTGATGCCATCTCTGGTTAAGTATAGTGAAATAAGCGACTATCATTGTTTTAAGCCTTATAAACATGATGATTCTCATTTTAGGGTTTTAAGAGTTATTTTTGCAGGGAAAGCTCAAGGCATTTTCCAATCGAAGTGTTTAGGAGGGATCTGAGCTATATACATGAATGAGTACACTGCATAATGGTCATGTTTCAGGCACTTCGGGGTATGTCACAGGGAAGTGCAGGAGGTGTGAAAAAATACTATGTAACGGATGGTCCCTAAAGCATGAAGGTAGAACAAGGAATGATGGTTGAGATGCTTTACGAGCTTTTGCAAGGACGAGGACATGCATTGTCAGGAGACCTACATATCAAGGATGCATATACATATACATATATGAGATCAAGACATGAATCTACGGCATGGGTGCAACCAACCGGATGATGAAGACTATATGAAAAGATCCATGGTATGGGCACAACCATCCAGATAACGAGGATCATCATAAATATAAAGTCCCACGGTATGGTCACAACCATCCGTATAGTAGAAACTTGTATACAATCATGAACAACATATAACTCCATGCAACTTGAATCATATTGGATAAGAATCAGGGTCTTGTGCTCCATCCCAACACGATCAAAGTATGAATTCCAACACATGAATGAATGTGTTGAAGTCGAACATGCTAGAAAACCACCTGATTACCAGCCAATGATATGGACCATAATAGGTACGAAAGAAACCACCAATAATGAAAATGGCTCTCAAGGTACAAGAGTACAATTTGTGAATGTGATAATGAAGCTAAAGTCAAGCACTCATGGAATCACCCGATCGAAAGCTAATGATGAAGACCTGTCATCGGATGCGAAGAACTTGCCATAAAGGCATGCAAACTCTAAGGTACTAAAAGGGGGTTTCCAAGTCCGTCCTGGATAATGAGTTGAAGTCGACAGGAAGCGACCTGTCGAAGGAGGGCAATGATGAATCCCTCATCATCGACATAAAACAAGGAATAAAGTGGAATAATTTTCAAGACTAGAACAATGACTCAAACAATGTATAGGTAAATAACTGCATATAGGGCTTCCCTTGAACATATTGGCGACACGACTTCGGAGTGTGGTAGAATTAGACTAAGCATAGGACCAAGGTTCATAATGACGAAGTAGAATAGCGAGATGAGAGGCAAAAATGGATCACCCAAACCTTGGAGGAAAAATGACTGAGTGAGAATACCCCAAACCCGACACAATAGCAGAAGATTGTCATGTTCAAGAGTGACATGTTGCCTACACAAAGGTTGTTCCATATTCATTTTTCCCCACTATCTCTAGTGAGTACCTCTTTATTTTTACATAAGCTTGAAGAGGATATCATATGATTGTCATATAAATTCATCCTTCAGATGAATCTATCCTATTAAGTTTTAAGAGTCCTAGGAAGGAGGAACTTGATCTCGTCATGGTGATAAGTCTTTCGTCGTTTACATTTTAAAAGTATAACAGAAGAATAACCTAGTATCTTTTTCATGTTTAGATAGTTTGAAAAAGAAATGAAAAATAAAACTCCATCATGTACCTTTTCGTCATTTGTCTCTCAAATCCGAAAAGGTAGAAAACAATATTTGAGAGAACCTCTTGACCATGTCAACCAAGGTGCACCTTTTTCGTAAATATTCACTCTCAGCTAGAAAAAGGGGTAAAAGTATACTGTAGTGACGTCAATTCATTTAATTTTAACGAGTTTGAAATGACAAGTACTCAACAATCTTTTCATATTTCGAGAGTTAGAAAAGAGCTAAAATATAACTCCGCTTGGAGGCACGAGCGGTATAAAAGGATAGAAACTAGTTCCAGTTGTTAGTGTCAGTATTTGCATCCTACCATTAGTGATCAAAAATCCTCTTTTCATATCATTTTAGGGATCCTATTCAGCAATTTTTTATGATTCCACTAGGTCATGCAAAAAATTAGTTACTGATGGTAGTCCTAGTCCAAAAACATCACTCTTCCCTAAATGTGATTACTTGTTGGCATAGTTTCATATCTTGTTGATTGTACATCATCCATAAAGTTATTTTTATCATGCCATTTGTATCAGTCGTGAGGTCATTATGTCATCTTGAAATTCATTCCTTCAAGGTCTCATTAGGTCTTTAGGGTTTTTCAAGGTTTCATTAGGTCATTAGGGTTTCCAAGATTCCATTCCATTGCATAAGACCAGCAAGTAAAGGGTGATCAAATAACATCCCTTCACCATGTGAAGATGATTTGTAAAGAGAAATGCTTATTTCATTATGTAATTTTATGTCTTTCAAATGTAATAATTTCACCATCCCAAGCTGTTAACTCAATGTTCCAAAGATGTCACACCATCAAAAGATCAATTTTTCGAAGGAAATAGTCAAGTGAAAGGGTAAAGTTTCAAAGGGTTATGTGCATGACAAAGGGAATTGTTTTTTTTTTTCCCAAGGGTGTCCAAATCATCATTTTCCACAAGCACTAAACCATAATTTCCTCACCCATTGAGCTAGGGTTGGATGTGAAATAAGAGACATCTGAGTATCATCTCAGCAAGTACTAGGCCATTCCAACTCATACACATCATGTCTCCATCATTTTTCAATAAGTCATTCCAAGGGACAAATCATTTGCCACACATAGGGCCAATTTTTCTTCAAACTATGTCTTAGACCAAATAGGGACAAATTTGGAAAAAGTGAGAGAGGTTTTGTCCACAATAGGCCAAGGAAGAAAAACCTCCTTCACTTTTTACACAGGTGTCATGGTTTTCGAGAAATGTCCAAAACATCATTTGCCTCAGGAGAGTTGATGCACTTCTGGAGTGACCTTGGGAAAATCAAGATTTATCCTCGCTAGAGAGACCAAATGACTTTCTTGATGAGTCAAATGATAACTAGACATAGAGAGCTTTCCAATGAGCCATCTTGAGCTCAATTTTGAGTTGATGAAGACCTCCAAAAGTTGTTTCCAACAACACTCTGCATTTTGGCAGCCTCATTCTGCACATTTTGACTAGTCTTGGGATATTGAGCTTTTTACAAGGAAAATGAACTCCAAATTGAAAAATTCAAGATTTTCTGGAAATTATACTTGACAAGATTTCCAAAGAGCTATCCCACGCCCAATTTGGACATCGAGAAGGCCTACAAAAGTGGCCTGCAAAAAGTGCTACGCGTTCAGGAGGTGGTGTTGTGCGTCTGGGAAAGTTTTGCAGTTTAAATTAACATGGGTGCTGCATGTAGAGCTAGGTGCTGTGCATCTGGGAAAATGTGTTGCACATTGAGCAGTAAGCCTCCAAACCCTTAAACCCTCAAGAAAACTTTGAATTTCTCTCTCCTTTCATCTTTGCAAGTAATTTGACATCCCTCACTTCAGTTTTGGTTTGCAAATCCAATGTTTAAGCATCATTTTCCATGTTTAATATGAAAGCATAAAATCTCCATAATGATGCCTAAAAACCTAAATCCTTGTTTTTCATCCTATCACCTATACAACTCTAGATTCCCCTATCCCTATTTCCCTATCCCCTTATCCCTATTCCATATCATTTCCATCCCTTTATCTCTCTTCCCCAAAGGCATCAAACAAAACAAGCCCTTCCTCTCATTTCCTACTCTCTCATTCATTTTTAGCCCATAAAGCCATTTCCCATCCCCTCACTCCTAAAACACTTTCACTCATTCCCTTAATACACCTCAACCTTGCAAACAAGGACCAAAAGGACCAAGACTATGAGGAGGAGAACAGAGGCAGTGATACCTCAAAAGATGAAAGCTAGGCTAAGGCGGGCCTTGAAAGGAAAGAAAAAGGAGGATAGACTTAGTATGCTAGCTGAATCTTCCTTGGCTGATCAAAGCACATGTTGATGGTGCTTCTCACTAATTTTGGGCAATTTTTGTCATTTGCAAATTTTGGATTTCAATACACAGGAAAACTGCCTAAGCGTTGCACTTTTCCTAGGGTAAACCAATGAAGGAATGGTTTGAATTTTTGGATTTAGAGCGATGAAGACATGCACCCTAGCAAGTTTCAAAGTTTTTGGGGCAGAACTGGTCCACCAAAAGGTCAAAAAACACCCTAAAAATGACCTTTCTGCCACTTTTTGGACGCACAAAAGCAGTCTTGGTAGAATCAAGTTTTGATGGGACAAATGAGCTTCAAATTCAGAAATTATAGGTGTTTTGGAAAATAGACTTGAATACCTTTCCAATGAGCTATCATGGGCTCAATTTGGATTCCGGGAAGGTCTCCAAAAGGGACCTCAAAGTGGCGCTACGCTTTTGACAGTTTTTGTTCAAGATTGATATTCTTCCAGTTTTTTATTGTAACCATGGATTCTCTCTCATGGTGGGTGATTTACCATTGTAAATGATGACTTGGCATGTAATTATGATAGATATATAGTGATATATGGTAGATTTATTTCTTTAGTAGTTAGTTTGAACTCAAATGAATCAATTTTTCACTTTTAGAGGCAAGTTGTTGATGATGCCTATATTCTTGTTTCTTGTTCAGTATTAGTTATATTAGCTCCTCATCTTATGGATTCGACCCATGAGGATGGGAGGAGGTTGAAATAATGTCTATATCTTCTTATTCTTTCTCTTTTTAAGGGTTTTGAATGACTAGGATGCTCAGAGCTTGACTGTACATCATTGTAAGCAGTTTGGCAAGGAGATTAATAGGATCTGCAACTATTTTTATGGGATCCATGTGTATGGAGTTTTAGCATAGTTTTTTCTTTTGTAATAATTTGTTTACATGTTTTATGTATTCCATCATCCATTTCATTGCTTCTTATTGAATGTTATCCAGTTAGATAGGTAGAATCCATTGTAACAGTGCTCTCCATTGGGAAACCATTCAATATTTCATGTTTTCTACTTTTTGAGAAGGATCCATGATTGTTACATGCCCTCCTTAGCTCCTCATCAGTCTTAAACACCTCACACCATTAAGCCTAAAGTGATAAATGCCTATTCCTACCTTGCCCCATAGAACACCTTGCATTTCTGACCTAATTTCCCAGACCTAAACTGCCCAGCTCCATCTGATCCAGCAAAGCACCAACAAATTCAATTAAAACCTTTTGAGCTACTATACCTAGCCTAAAATCCTTCACCTGATCTAGTCATCTCGACTGAGATTCTAAAGGAGAGAGCCCTCTCCCTGATTTGTAGGGCTAGCTACAAGGCTAAGCTTTGTTTGTGGTTACCCTGGAAGTTTCCTCCCTTTAGCCTGAGGTAAATCTAGGTGACAACATGGTGGCGACCATAATGGGAACGTAGTTTTATGTTCCTCAGCAAAATGCATTAGGTTCATATCTAGATCTGATTGTTTATGGTGGACAACGATCAGACACTAGAAGGCTGAAATCATTCACCTGGTGACTCTAAATCAGTTTCGAGATTAGATCCAAGGACTCCACTAGAGGATGAACCTGACCAACAGAAACATGAAAGGACAATATGGAAAGATTGGGTATTCAAGTTGGAATTTCATCCAAGATGTTATGTTCTTTGTTATAAATTATTTCTTCTCCTTTCCCGAGAATGTCAAGAAGGCTTTACGAAGTATACTGTATTTGAGAAAAGATCCTAGACCTGCAGTTGATTCTTTCCCTTTGAAGATTGTGAATACAAAATATTCGCATGCCTTTGATCTTGATCAAGGCCCTTCTTCTGAATCTTATGATGACCGTCTCCAAACTGATGAGCGTTAAGAGACCAAGACTAATTCTACAGCTTTTGTATATATTCCCATACCTTGTAAAGTTCTAGATAGATACAAGCCTCTGATTTTACCTCCTACATCCCATGCTTTCCCTAAAAATCATTACCTATATTTGCCAAGATTTGATGGTGAATGTGACAACATCATTACTGAGAGATATGTATTGAATTTTGAGTCTTTTCTTGACCTTTTTGAAGTTGACGAAGAGGATGTCAGTATTAGGCTTTTTTCTCTTTGTTTGCAAGGAAAATTCAAGAGTTGGTTCAAAACCCTGCTTGATGCGAGCATCTCAGATTTCCAGCAGTTTGTCAAAGTTTTCCTCGATAAGTGGGTGGTCAGATAGAACGTCTTCTTGATTCTAGAAGATTATAACTAGCTAAAAAGACTACCAGGGGAGATAGTACAACAATTTTCTGCTAGGTTTAACCAAGTTTATTGTTCGATGCCTCTTAATATAAGGCCTCCTCTTGAATCCACTCTCTTACACTACCCGAAAGCCTTTGATCTAGAAATGGAGTTTCAACTGAGGGAAAGGAACCTTGCAACACTTGAAGAGATGCAAAATAGTGCAGTAGATGTAGAGGCTAATTTGTTGATCAGGAAGGAAAAGTTGAAGGAAGAAGAGAGGAAGAACATAGATCCAGAGGAATTGACATCTTTAGAGGTAAATCTCGACATTTTGGTAAGTACACTGGAAGTGATGATGCAAAAGATCACCACAAGGAATGAGTATGATGCTAAAGACCATGGCTCACTAATTGAAGAGGAAAAACAAGTGGTTGATCCAAAACATTTCCTTTCTTATCCCAGTTGTCATAGATCTGATAATGATTGTTTTATAGATCATCTTGGAGAAGAGAGATCTGTTGATCTGACATTTATGCTTGATGATGTTTTTTATATTGATGATTTGCCTACTTCGATCAGTATGATGATGATTATGTTCTCCAAACAGAAGCTAATCTTGTAGACAAATCAACAACTGGTTTGTGGAAGGAGGAAGTTCACTTTCAGCAGCTTGAATACAGTGATCAACCGATGCATGTCAGCTATGGAAGTGAGGAGGAAAGTGAATTGTTTTTTGAAGTAAGTGAAGGATCTTTTCCTTTTTGTTTTACTTCGTTTCAGTTCATCAGAGACAACTTTCGTGCAATCAGAAATAAATCTTCAATAAGTTTTGATCTGGACCATCTAGAGGGCAATGAAATCCTTGTTCAGGACTTCTCATATATAGATTTGCAGCCCCTGAATGCCATTGAATGTCAGGTTGTAGATGAAGACTTGGAAGCTGGAACATATGAAAAAATGATGTAAGATGATTCCGTACCATTATGTTTTGAATCATTTCAGTTTTTGAAGGGAATTTTGCATAGTATATCTTCAAATGAGCAGCCTATAGAAAATCATGCAATCTCATTGGAACCAATAGAAAATGGGTTCCAATAGTCTTTTCAAATTTTTCATGATCTAATAGCTGACGTGTTGGATGATGTCTGTAGTCAAAGTCCTTCTCCATTAGCTAAATTTGAGCTTGAAAAAAGTATTGATACAAACTTGATCCAAAAGCCGGTTTCTTTGTCATTTTCAGTAGGAGTCTCGTCACAAAGCTCAGATGAAAGTTTTCATTCATGGTATGAGGAGAAGTAAAATAATCCATTGGATGAGCTAAGTCCCAATGCACATGAATTTGAAGATCCTTAGCAGTGTTTTTGGAGTCAGATAGAGCATCCATATTATTCAATCTGGGAAAATTTGGATTTGTTTCCAAGTTTTCATGGGAGTTGCCTTTCAGTAGTTCTGTCTTGTTGTTCATAAGCAAGCACTTGCAGAGAATTCAAATAGTAGTCATAATGCTTACTTGGTTGCATTGGTTGTTTCATTTCACTTGATCAGGTGAGGAATGGATCACTTAGAGTAGGATGTGATTAATAAGCTCACAAAAGTGAGCATGGTTCAGTTAGTTTCATAGTTAGTTTGTGTCGTCTAGTCATCAATTTTCAGTCATGCATTTTAATTTAAGTTTTTGACCGTATTGGCGCACATGGTTAGGCACTTGGTCTATGGTTTTCTTAACACCTCCAAGCAGCTGCCATCCCCAATAAGGCCGATGTTAGTGTCAATATTTTCATCCTGCCATCAGTGATCAAAAATCATCTTTTCATATCATTTTAGGGATTTGATTCAGCAATTTTTTATCATTCCACTAGGTCATGCAAAAAATTAGTCACTGATGGTAGTCCTAGTCCAAAAACATCACTCTTCCCTAAATGTGATTACTTGCTGGCATAGTTTCATATCTTGTTAACTGTACATCATTCATAAAGTTATTTTATCATGCCATTTGTATCAATCATGAGGTCATTATGTCATCTTGAAATTCAGTCCTTCAAGGTCCCATTAGGTCTTTAGGGTCTTTCAAGGTTTCATTAGGTCATTAGGGTTACAAGGTTCCATTCCATTGCATAAGACTCGCAAGTAAAGGGTGATCAAATAACATCCCTTCACCATGTGAAGATGATTTGTAAAGAGAAATGCTTATTTCATTATGTAATTTTATTTCTTTCAAATGTAATAATTTCACCATCCCAAGCTGTTAAATCAGTGTTCCAAATATGCCAGACCATCAAAAGATCAATTTTTCAAAGGAAATAGCCAAGTGAAAGGGTAAAGTTTCAAAGGGTTAAGTGCATGCCAAAGGGAGTTGTTTTTTTCCCAAGGGTGTCCAAATCATCATTTTCCACAAGCACTAAACCCTAATTTCCTCACCCATTGAGCTAGGGTTGGCTGTGAAAACAGAGACATCTGAGTATCATCTCAGTGAGGATAAGGCCATTCCAACTCATACACATCATGTCTCCATCCTTTTTCAATAAGTCATTCCAAGGGAAAAATCATCTGCCACGCATAGGGCTTGCTTTTCTTCAAACTATGTTTTAGACCAAACAGGGAATTATTTGGAAAATGTGAGAGAGGTTTTGGTCCACAATAGGCCAAGGAAGAAAAACATCCTTCAATTTTTACACAGGTGTCATGGTTTTAGAGAATGTCCAAAACATCATTTGCCTTAGGAGAGTTGATGCACTTCTAGAGTGACCTTGGGAAAATCAATATTTATTATAGCTGGAGTGACCAAAAGTTGCATGCAACAACACTCTGCATTTTGGTAGCCTCATTCTGCACATTTTGACCAGTCTTGGGAGATTGAGATTTTTACAGGGAAAATAAATTGGAAATTGAAAAATTAAATATGTTCTAGAAAGTATACTCGACAAGATTTCCAATGAGCTATCCCATTACCAATTTGGACACTAGGAAGGCCTCCAAATGTGGCTTGTAAAAAGTGTTGCGCGTTTAGGAGGTGGCGTTGCGTGTCTGGAAAGTTTTGCAATTCAAATTAACATGGGCACTGCGCATAGAGCTAGGTGCTGTGCATTTGGGCAAAGGCACTATGTGTTAAGAAAAAAGCCTCCAAACCCTCAAAGTCTCAAGAAAACTTCAAATTTCTCTCTCCTTTCATCTTTGTAAGTAATTTGACATCCGTGACTTCAGTTTTGGTTTGCAAATCCAATGTTTAAGCATCATTTTCCATGTTTAATATGAAAGCCTAAAATCTCCCTAATGATGCCTAAAACCCTAAATTCTCACTGTTCATCCTAGCACCTATCCCTACAGCTCTAGATTCCCATATCCCCTTATCCCTATTCCATATCATTTCCATCCCTCTATCACTCTTCCCCAAAGGAATCAAACAAAACAAACCCTCCCTCTCATTTCCTACTCTCTCATTAATTTTTAGCCCATAAAGCCATTTCCCATCCCCTCACTCCTAAAAATATTTCACTCATTCACTTAATACACCTCAACCTTGCAAACAAGGATCAAAAGGACCGAGACTATGAGGAGGAGAACACAGGCAGTAACACCTTAGCAGATGAAGGCTAGGCTAAGGCGGGCCTTGAAAGGCAAGAAAGAGGAGGATAGAATTAGGATGCTGGATGAAGCCTCCTTCTCTGATCAGAGCACATGTTGATGGTGCTTCTCACCAATTTTGGGAAATTTTTGAGCTAATTTTGTCATTTGCAAATTTTGGATTTCAATACACAGGAAAACTACCTAAAAGCACAACACCACCGGCGTTGTGCTTTACCTAGGGGCACCCAATGAAGGAATGGTTTGGATTTTTGGATTCAGAGTGATGAGGACATACACCCTAGCAAGTTTCAAATTTTTTGGGGCAGAACTGGTCCACCAAAAGGTCAAAAAACACCCTAAATTTGACCTTTTTGCCACTTTTTGGACACATATAAGAAGTCTTGGGATAATCAATTTTTGAGAGGTAAAATGAGCTTCAAATGCAGAAATTCTAGGTGTTTTAGAAATTAGACTTGAATACCTTTGCAATGAGCTATCATGGGCTCAATTTGGATGCTGGGAAGGCCTCCAAAAGGGACCTGAACATGGTGCTACAATTTTGACAATTTTTGTTCAGGATTGCTACTCTTCCAATTTTTTATTGTAATCATGGATTCTCTCTCATGGTGGGTGATTTACAATTGTAAATGATGACTTGGCATGTAATTATGATAGATATATAGTGATAGAGGGTAGATTCATTGCTTTAGAAGTTAGTTTGGGCTCAAATGAATCAGTTTTTCACTTTTAGAGGCAAGTTGTTGATGATGCATATATTCATGTTTCTTGTTTAGTATTAGTTAGAATAGCTCCTCATATTAGGGATTCGACCCCTGAGGATGGGAGGAGGTTGAAATCATGTCTATATATTCTTCTTATTTCTATTTTTAATGGGTTGGACTCACTGGGATGCTCAGAGCTTGATTGTACATCATTGTAAGTAGTTTGGCAAGGAGATTAATAGGATTTGCAACTATTTTTATGGGATCCCTGTGGTATGGAATTTTAGCACAATTTTTTCTTTTGTAATCACTTTTTTACATGTTGTTGAGCTGCATGAATTTTACAAAATCTGATTGTGACAAACTTCCCAATAAAGTATTGACAACTTTGGCATTGGTTTCATATTGCTTTTTACCTACCGTGTCTGTAGGCATTGTTGTTGGAAAATTATATCCTCCTTCCACAATTTCTGAGACATCTGTTCCAAGAGATTATAGATAGGATGTGGTTCTTATTTTCCAATAAACAAAGTTTCTCCCATCGAATATTGGCGGTCTGATGGATCCCATGCTTTCGTGATTATTCACCTGGATAGATCTTCCTTCAAGCGATCAAGCTTCTTCTGAAGGACCTGCTCTAATACCAATTGTTGAAAATAATACTGAGAAGGGGGGTGAATCCGTATTATCAAATCAAGAATTTTTATTTTTCATAATCAAATTTATATACGCTACTTCAGAGAGGGGAGCTAGCGTGTACATGCAACTAACTGTCTTTAAGGAAACCAACATTTATGTAGTAAACTTATGATTCACTTAATTCATCATATGTTGATCTTTAATCAGTGCATTAATACTTCATCAATCATTAAATAGTAATCATGTGCAGTATAAACATAATGAACCATTACACATAAGAAACACACATGAACACCAATATTTAAGGTGGAAACCCAATGTGGGTGAAAACCACCTGCTACTGTCATCTCTATCTTCTTTTAATAATAAGAAAATCTGTTTACATTCTTGTATTGGTGCAAATTCATACCAGTATGTAGGCTTCTACGTACAAAAGGTTACAAACTTCTCTCATTCTCTTGCTTCTACTGGAAGGGAGATACAACCCCCTAGCTCTTGTGCTAGCCAATATGTTTACTAGTACATAGGTGCTAGCCTATAGAAAACTCCACTCTCCCACTAGGAACCACATTTCATGAATTTTCAGATTGGATGTTCCTGGAACATATCAAGACATATGAAGACCTTAACTCATTAATAACCCATCAGAAATTTAGAAACTCAAACTTCATCAACCAACATGTAGTTAATATGAACAATTAGATCATTGTCATCAGAACATTGCGCTGAACCCAGAAACCTGTATTAACATTCAAAACCAACTGAAACCTCAAAAATTCATGTGTCATACTGTATATGCTACTTCAATGAAGAAAGCCTACGTGTATACACTACTTACTTCAGCCCAACCTGCGTATACCTCTAAAGATTCTGAATCATAAAATCTCTGAATCACAAACTGTACCAACCAACATTGTACTGAACATCTACTGTCAACTTACAAAAATTTACACAGGAAGGCAATATAAAACACTTCTTCTCATTTATACAATCAATCAAATATCAACCTCCTTATGCATTCAGATTTACATTCAGATCTAAAAAGACTTCAGTGACATACAATAGTAAAATAACAGCAACAATAAATCAAAAATATTGATTTGATAGATCAATCATCTCTGAACATCAAGCCTTTATTTTGTATACGCTACTTGAAAGAAGAGAACCTGCATGTATACACTCTTTTGCCGAGACAAACGTGCATACAAATATGCAAATATTGACTCAGAACTTTGCTACAATTCCAAACTTCAGACAAACCCAGACCATGATAGATAATGAATAAAATAGACACAAAACATCAGATGTAGCCTCAACCAATATCAGATCATTCAAGAACAATTCATTGCAGGTCTCATGATCCTTATCCAATATTGAACTCAAGGTGCACATAAATATTTTAGATCTAGTCCCAAACATAACCTTGCAACATAAAATATACTTCACTAGAAGTATTCCTTAGAATCTTATTCACTTGCCCACTGGCCTTATGATCCTCCCTTCTTTATATAGATTTTTTCCCTTCTCAATACCATGGACCGAATCCACTTAGGACCAATACCTTGGATCAAATACCATGGACCGAATACCTCTGACTAAATACCTAGGTTCAATACCATGGTCCAAAGATACCTTAGACCAAATACCTCGGACCAAAACCATGGTTTTCAGCATGTACACGCTTTGCCTTCTGTGGGAGTGTGTTTTTACGTTATACGCTTTTTCTGTTCTGAATACCTCCGTGTATACGCTGCTTGGACTAAGTGAACCTGTGTGTATCTCTTAAACTGCTCTTACATCATCTTCTTCCTTCAACTTCTTTATTCTGATCAATAGACCTTAGTTCCATCTTTCCGATCCTCTGTATCACTGCCCTATTGCCTCTGAATATTCCTATTAGCCTCTTATCAAAACTGAGTTGACCTATAGAGTTGCCATCAAGGACAATACTTGTATCATAATGCCAACACCAAATTATGGGATATTTCTTAAATCCAACCTAGCCTTCTTATATGTTGTTAAATAGGAAAATTTATCCTTCTTCCACAATAATTATTGGTAGAGGAACTATTCCATCTAATTGATAAACCATGTAAAGATACATGAAAACGCTGAATTTAACCCAGAATGCAAAAGTAGCCTCTTATGCAAGAATTTGGGTGGTTTCCTATCCAAGAATTTTGAAAAAGTCTAGTTTCGAAAAGATACTTCCTAAAAAATTCTAAAATTTGAGAATGTCTTTGATATGCACGATCTTCAATGAGTATAGGCACCTACAATGATCTTGTTGAATATCAAGAAATATAAATGAGGTAACGAAGGTAAATTCATTGAATCAATGACCAAGAGTTTACAATATATATATATATATATATATCTTTAATACATATGTAAAAATATCAAATTGCACAAAAAAGTGGCTTCATCAGATGTGGAAAAAAATAGTGAAATAACATATTGCAAACCATATTCTCTAAAAGTATTCCAACTATCTTATGTTGTAATTGATTTTTATTCCAAAATATATGGTGTAGACATAGTGCTTGATTTCATAGTTTCTATATCTACAACTTGTAACTTTTAATGTTTTCTTCATGCCAAAGAAAGATTGTTGTTCAAAGAGTCATCACTATCCTAGAAGATTTTTATAATAGTTAGTGTGAGAAAGAAGAGCCATATTTTAGAAGGGTCTATACACAATAATTTCCAACAATTTCTAATAGAGTTGTTAGTAAAATGGTCAAAGAATTTTGTAGTTTGCAACCATTTTTGGTATTACTATTGAGTTTCTAAAAAAGTTAAGTGGGTTCTGAAAAAGGTTGTTGGATTCCTCCTTTGTGTTTCATGTAGATGCAAGCTGAATCCATTTGTGTAAAAGTTTGTTAGACACCTAATCTGTCAGGGTTGGTGGAGAGGAATTCCAATAGTCATTGAAGTCCAAGTGACCTCTTAGAAGATGAAAACCAAGGGTCATAAAACTATGTATTAATATGTACATCTTGTGAATATAATAAATCCACATGAGTTATTCAAATATTTCCTATCAATTTTGTGTGTGTTTGAATTGGTATCATTGTAGGTTCCTCTCTAGTCTACTTAAAAGTGTGAAAACCATTAGTTTTGTGGCCTTAATGTGGGAACCCTCACCAAAATTGTGCCCTCTCTATGCAAGTCAATTTTTCCTGTTGAAATTACACCTAAGCATTTTAGCATATATGTTTTCCATATTGCAAACCTAACGCACTTAGCTACCCCTCTGCCTAGTTTTGTCACCGCTCTAGCCAATGTTAACCCATAAGTTTGTTATTTCTATTTAATGCATGTTAAGGAAACATTGGCATATGATGCTTCCTCCAATCCTACACCCATTTCTCTCCTGCATCATGGGATATTTATAAATTCAAATAAATACCAGAGGAAGTGCGCCACTGGAAATAAGTGCCATTGGAAACCTTCGAAGGATATGCAGTTTGTGGTCATGGATAGTCTGAATCCCCACGATGCTTCATTTTATATGGATGGATCCGAATGTTAAAAGTATTGGCTGTTGTATGTTCAGTTGACCGCCATGCTATGGCTTGCCTTGTTTATATATATATATATATATATATATATATAATATATATATATATATATATTATTATAGATATATATATATATATATATAATATTATTGAATATTATTTGTATATATGTTTATAGCCTTTTTAAAGTTATGCATGACCATACTAAGAAAAAGGATTTAAACGAACATAAAGACAAAAGTATATCACACTCTACTCTACTCTGCTAGCTGCCTGGCTAGTTTTCTTTCTCCTTGAACTGTTACTGGATTCTTCTCAGAGTGAGATTAACTATTACCTGATCATAGATATCACTCTAATCTAATAGCTTGCTTTCTTTCCCCTTGAACCGTTATTGGATTTCTTTCTCTCCCCTTGAACTGTTATTGAATTTTCTTGTTTCCCCTTGAACTTTTATTCTGCTCATACTGAGATTAACCATTAGTTGAGAAAAGAAATGAGTTGTTTTCCATGCTGTGGATATGCAAAGGACATAAAAGATGTGAAACACTTGAAAAGGTCCGAACTTAATGATATTAAGAGCAAATATGACCAGGAATACCTTGCTGCATCTTCTAATAAGCTTCCCAAAGCCTCTTCAGATAGAGTGAGATCGAAGTCCTCCCATGGGAACATGCAAGATGAACCTCCCAAGATGGGGGAGCCACTTATTGCTGCACAAACATTCATTTTTTGAGAATTGGCTGTAGGGACGAATAATTTTTGACCTGAGTGTTTGTTGGGGAAGGCGGCTTTGGCAAAGTTTATAAAGGGAGGCTTGAGAGCACTGCTCAGATTGTGGTAGTCAAGGAACTCGATAGGAATGGATTGTAGGGAAACAAGGAGTTCCTTGTTTAGATTTTGATGTTGAGTCTTCTTCATCACCCAAATCTTGTTAACCTAATTGGATATTGCGTTGATGGGGATCAGAGGCTTTTGGTATATGAGTACATGCAATTGGGATCCCTGGAAAACCTCGCCTGATAAGGAGCCATTATATTGGAACACAAGAATGAAAATAGCCGCAGGTGCTACAAGAGGGTTGTAATATTTTCATGACAAAGCCAACCCTCTAGTCATATATCGTGATTTTAAATCCTCTAATATTTTGCTGGATGAGGTATTTCATCCAAAGTTATCGGATTTTGGGCTGGCCAAAATCGTACCCGTTGGAGATAAGACTCACATTTCCACACGAGTAATGGGAACTTATGGATATTGTGCACCAAAGTATGCTATTATAGGCCAACTGACTGTCAATTTAGATGTGTAGAGTTTTGGAGTAGTCTTGTTAGAGTTAATAACAGGGAGAAAAGCTATTGACAATTCTCGGTCGGCAAAGGAGGCGCCAGAGGAGATCCCATGAAATCAACGACCCCACCCAACAGAAAACCTAAATAAAATGAAATAAATGAAGAAAAACCCTACCTCAGAGGAGGTCCCATGAAATCAACGACCCCACTCAACAGAAAACCCAAAGAAAATGAAATAAATGAAGAAAAACGCTACCTCATAGTCAAACATTGTGCACATGCAGAATCGTAATGGCTGATTTCAAATGAAGGCACCATAATTCAACCCTGTACATTTCGCGCCATCCCCAAATAAAAATAAAAATAATATTTGACCAACTTGCCCCCACCCAACAGAAAACCTAACACCTGAAGAAATGAAAGAAATGAAGAAAAAACCTACCTCATAGTTAGACATTGTGCACATGCAGAATTAGAAGGTAATGGCTAATTTCAAATATTAAAGCACCAGAATTCAACCTGGTACATTTTGTGCCATCCAGAAATAAAAATAAAAATAATATTTGACATTCTTGCCCTCCCCACAGTTACACTAATTCGATATAGAAGCCAAGACTTGTAAGAGTTTTCTAAGGTGTGTTTTGAGGAGACAATTACAACCATATTAGACTACAATGGTTGTTGCATGGGTTCAACGATAAATATACTCTCTAAGTTAATGATTGCATTATCTATTTATATAAAGTGTTTATGATATATGATATATGATTTTTTTTTGTTTTGGAAATAGGAAATGAGAAATGTGAGGCACGAGGTTTGTTGTAAATCAATTAAAAGGAAAGGAAAATATCTCCAAATAATAGGATTTTTCAACTTTACTCTTTAATAGGACTAAATTTTAGTTGGAGCTACAGAGTTCAACTAAAAATCATTGATTGTGTACTCTAGAAATCAAGACCTGACATATCCAAGTTATTCCATTAGATAGTTTCGTCTTGGACAAAGGTTGCAAAGGCTAAGGTGCAAACCTCCCATTTTTAATGTGAGTTTTAAACCTTCCATTTGAGATTGATAAAAACAAGGTCAAGATCTTGAAAGGAGGTCCTTGATTTTACCAAAACTCAATATTAATGCTTAATCAATGGTGTGATTCTTTCAATTTGGGTTTGGCCTTGAACTTTGGGATCTATCTTTGGGTCTAGTTATCAATATGTAATTTCATTATTGTGTTGAGAAGGTCTTAAGAGCTATAGGGGATAATATGGTAATTTTCCAATACCCCTCCCTTGAAACCCTATAAAGAGATGGTTCACCCCGTTTTTTTGTTGTAATATTTCAACCACAAGATTTTCCTATGAGGATGCCCCTACAGGGAGGATATGTAAACGAAGCGAAAAAATAACAAAATTTCGTTTTGAGTGAAAGGAGGGTTATATATTGTACGTGCATCTAAATATCTCGACAAAGGTGGAGGGGAATGGATTTTACCTCCTATGGCAACACCTCCTATTCCACCATTCGAGGTGCTAAAGGGCACTGACTTTAAGGGTCATATGTGAAAGATCACAAAGATCTTAAAAATGAGAAGGTAGGAGTGATTTAGCATAGGATTGATTCTTCAACAATTGACTTTTTGGGTGAGATTTCCTAGTAAATGGAAAAAATTGAAGCGCTACCACCTACGAATTAAGTAGAGTATGAGCACATGTTTCCTAATATTCAAAGAGTCTCTTCATATTTTTTCCATGAGATCCATGGCAAGTATGTTCAAGTGTCAATAACTCATGATAAGATATTATCTTTGATTCATGACACATATACTCCTTCAACTAGTGATGGAGAGTCCAACCAATGAGTAGGAAAGGTTATTTGTTTACAAGGTTGGCATCAATCAAGTATTCTCCCTCTCTAGCCAACTCTCAGATGAGGAGTGTGTATAATGGAAATTATTGTAAAAAATTTCAAATATTGGATTATCGACAAGTTCAAGGGCTTGAAGTGGTTGCCTCAACCTACAACTCTTTAATGGAGATATGTGTTTCCCAATTAGACCCTTATGGTCGAGGATTTGCAAAAGAGGAAGGTCATATGGCTATTTTTAAGGGGTTGCCTAAGCTCACCTATGTACTAAATTCTTTTGTCAAATGACAAATGTAACTTTGGCTACTATTACAATAAACTAAATTAATCTCTTCTCACTTGTTTATTATTGTGTATTATTGATCCCAAAGAATTAGATCATGTAAAAAGTAACCTCTACTTGAAGGGTTTGTAGCAATTGTTCAATATTGTAAAAGTTTACAATGTTTATCTTTGACTAACTTGCTCATGAATGAGGCCTTTCAAGGTATTCTAAAAAAATACGTGGAAGAATCGTTGCCAATATAATGTGCTCCCTATTTATTGACATCCATCGAGGAATGTTATTGTTAATAACAAAAGAAGGTCACATTGAGTAAGTAGATTTTAGCTCTCTAAATGGATTGACACCATGAGCTACCAATGAAAGCCTAAGATTATAGAGAAACCAGTGACCCCTAAAACATTAGTGAAGTGATGGGATGGCACCAAATTCATTTAAGAAATTTATCTAAGTGTTGTACTCCACTTAGAGTTTCAAGTTGGTAGTTTAAGATTCCATGGTCCTAATGAGCATATCATATAGAGAGGAAGACATAACCCATTTCTACAAGAATTGGATCCTTTTGTTCTATGGCTTTATGAATACAAAACCATCTTCAATGAGGTGGAGATCACTCCAAAAAATTGGTCCATGAATAGGTAAGTTAAAGAATCATTTCCTTTGTTAATGTTTCAAATTATTTATGTCCTCCTACCTATCAGATTGTAATTATGTTCTTTATCACATTCCCTAATATGTCCTTTGGGTTGGATTTAGAATATATCTTGCAATCAATGTATTTTTCCAAAATATTTAGAATTTGAAGCATATTCACTACTATCTTATGACTTGTAATGACTTTATTTCCCCACTCTATAACTTATATTTGAGAAGGATTTCCCTGGGTTCTCCCCCACAATTGTGGTTTACTTGGAGTTGATTGGTAATAGATATATAACTAAGAATGGAAGATACATACATGCATATGGAGCTACTAAACTTGTAGGGCCCAATTTAGAGTCAGGTTCCACATTAGTGATGTTGGGTCTTGTAGATTCGATTGGTAGCCCATTTTGATTACATAGCTCCATCCCTTTGATGTTACTCTAGACATTGGAAGCTTTCCAACTGTGTGAAAATCACCTCAAACGAAGTTCATATGTGAAAGTTATGTCTCTCGCAAGTTGACCTACCTTATTAACCACCATGGCAATGAGTGGATGCCATGTCAACCCCCATTACTCACACATGTGGGGGTGTTACAAAATAGAAACACTAATTGAAGATTGAAGCATGCAAAAACCTTAACCTTGATGTTGAATGACTACAGGTTGTGTTATACTAGGTTATTACGAAAGGAAGGGGCTCCATTCTTTTGGCATTATTATTATTCCATAGTTGAGGATGGCATCAAAGAATGGGATATCGAGCATAACATAAGAGGAATAATATTTTTGTAGTAATCTTTCATGCCACAATGTCCATGCCCACTCCATAGTGAGTGACCCTTTCTTTGTACATATATTTCATAATTGTAAAAGAGAGACCAGAGCATATGCCTCACCTTCTAGCTATGTTTTCTCTTGTATTAGGTTTCCCAAGTCATATATTCTATTCATTTGTGTATATGGTTTGTTTATTTGCTTGTTTATTACATTTTTATTTCAAATATATCTATAATTTTTAGTGATACACTAGTAATATTTAATCTAAGATCTAAGATAATAAACTACGTAATAAAATATTTCAAAAAATGTAAGAACTAATTTGACAAACTATTGTAATAGAATATCCACAAAAATTTAAAGATCAATGAAATCATTCTTAATTATTGTTAATCATTGGATTGACAAACTCACAATATGACCTAGATTTTCCTACATATGAGCACTCTCCAGTGAAAACCTTATTATGTTGTGTAATGTGGTGTGTGGATGTTCTTATGTTTGGCTATCTATTTTTTTCTTGGTATTTGGATTATTAATCAAAGTAATAAATAGCATGAAGCATATGCATGATAGTTGTTGAATAGATAAAGAATATATATATTTTTATGCATTGGGTAATTTTGACTTGTTCATTATAATGTGTTTAGGATCCCACACTAACTCCCCTAATTAGGGGAATAGACTATCACGTAACATATTAGGGTGATATTTATTGAATCATTATCATGAGGTAGTAGAGTGTCAAATCAATAATTGTAGGTGGTCTCATCGAAGAAGGTCCACTAGTTAGTGCTTGAGGCCTCACTAAGAGAATTCCACTAAGTGGTCAGGGTTTTGGTCAATTATAAAGTATATATATTAGTAGAAGCTATGTAAGCAATTTCCATGTGAATATTATTGTATTTGGAGCTCTATTTATGTTTGGGGTTGCCCCCTCTAGGACACAATTTAACATTTCACTCAATTCTGAATATTTATAAAGGTTTTATTACTATTTTTATCTCCCAATTTTGGTTTTGATTACTTCTTGCAATTATATTTATGTCTATTTTTCTCTAACTATTATATTTCAACAAACAAGGAACACCACAAGTGGTATCATAACACTTTGTTGTGCTAGCATGCACTCTTATTTTAGAGAAAAAAAAGAAGAGAAAGGATGTGTTTTGATGTCTCTAAACATCACGATGTTGTTGTTTAATAGGTAAACTAGTGGTTGGGGAAGAATAAACATAGAAAATACAAGTGACATGACTTACTTGGAAACCTTTCGAACATCTATTAGTACCCCTTTGCGTAGTATCATATAGGAAAACACTTGTATATGAAGTTGTCTTCCACATATACTCAGGAAAATTGGAAGCCCTGTAGGAACAATTCAAACCAACCTAACATAATCATATCATCCATCTTGTTAGCATCACTTGTTTGGACACCATTTTAACCTTTGTTGGTGTGCCTTTAAGTAGTATACCAACAAACATCACTTGTAGATAGAGCTGTCTTTTGCATGTACTTAAGGATAGTGGAAGACCCTGAAGAACACTTGAAATTCACATAACATATTCCTATCAACCATATTGTTGTAATACATCAAGGAAAAAATCTATGGAGATAAATATTGCATACAAAGGACTCAAGTAGTACAACGAAGGGTACTATTTGTCCTCCTTAGTTAGTTCCATGGAATGTTTGACCAAATATTATTATAAAAAAATCTTTGGTATATCAAAGAGCTATAAATTGATGCTTCTTTTCCCCTAAGACCCTACAAACTCTATATTCTCCTTGAAAACCTTAGCCTCTATAACAAAAGAAAAAATTTCCTACATAATTTACAATGTCATGAATTTAATAATTCCACCAATTTAGTGACACTCCAAACAAGTTTTTAGAAAAAGAAATTCCTATCTCAAAAGACTCCATGTGTGGCATTGATCACCATGATTTCACTCTCTAGTAAATATTGTTTGGTGGATTCACCAATATAATTTATTTTCATCTCCTCTCCATAGATTTCTCTCAGGGCATTGATTATGCTGGGCTATATCTTACACAATCTTTCTAATGGCCATGTGGTCCCATGACAAACAACTACAACATGTCATCCATAGATGACACAAATTCAATGGCTCAGTCCCTCTCATAGTACATTAACACTCTCACCCAGTCACTCAACACACCATAAACCAACATGCCTTCCCTCACTGTGCAAGTTGGCCTTTATTTTGAGAAGATTAGGAAATTGAGTGTAAGCATGACGAGGGTGTCATTTTCTCAAGATGAGTCTTTCATAAGGATAAACACTTTAATGAGAAAGAAAATCACAATATTGACCACTCACTTCTTACCATTCCCACACCATAAAACAAACCCTAAAAATGTCATTCTTAAAATATCTTGTGTAGTTTCCTAATGGTATTCAAGTAGAATCTCATAATTACTTATGTCAATAATGGTGTGATCATTTTTTTATTCTCTTAAAGGAACTATTTCTATATATGCACCCCATCAAACATAAATCATCAAGTCAAAATGAATGGAAATGAATGAATAAGAGGGTGTGTTGGGGAGTGTCAGCAAGTGTTAGGTGTACCAAGGAGGGAGTGACAAGGCGTGCTAGGCATTGCCAAGGCATGCTAGGGAATGCTAGGGCATGTCAAGAAGAGTCAGGGTGTGCTAACATATGCTGGATAGTGCCAAGGCATGCCAAGACATGCCATTTTCTAAGGCACGATAAGATGTACCAGGTGTTAGGGTATGTGAACACTTGTCAAGGAGTGTCAAGGCAATAAAAGGGAACACCAAGTTAAAATGCAAAGAAATTAACACATAAGAGGGTTAATAAGTCATGACATTACCTTTTCAAGATGGGCATACTACGCATACCAACACTAGTGCCAATACATGCCAAGGGCCAAATGCTGGTGTGTCTTAAGTGCCAAATCATCCTCTATTACTTATCTCTTAATTGCGAATAATTGATCTCAAATAAATTTTATCTTAAACCATGGAAAGGCATTCCAAGGCATTCCAACGCATGGCAAGAAATGTCAGGTTCCACCAAGTGCCAAGAGCCAATATGTTCTAGGGAGTTATAGGGCATGCTATGGAGTGGATAAGGCATGTCAGGGAATGAGAAGGTGTGACAAAGAGTGTTAGTGCATGCTTGGGAGTGCTAGGGACACATAAGGGATTGCTAGGTCAAAATGCATAGAAATGAATGAATAAGAGTGTTTTCTAGGGAGTGTCAATGAGTTACAGATGTGTCAAGGATTGAGTGTCCTAAGAGAAGTTCAAAATAAGAATGATAAGGGGTTAGTATGTGGTTGCAACAAGGAGCTAGACAAAATAATTTCAAGAAAAGGGAGACTTTGGGTTGGGCACAACATTGTTTTGTCAATGATTTGGTTGGGTTTTCAAGTCGTAAAAAATGTAAGACTATCTATAAGGGAATGGTAGCTAGGGAGTGTCAATGTGTGTCAAGGAGTGTTAGGGAGTGCCATGGAAACACAAGGGAGAACTAGTTGAAAATGCATGGAAATGAATAGATAAGAATGTGCGATAGGGAGTGTCAATGAGTTTTAGGTGTGCTAAGGAGGGAGTGACAAGGTTATATGTTAGGAAGCTCCAAGGCATGTCAAGGAGTGGTAGGGTGTGCTAGGGAGTGCCAAAGCATTCCAAGGAATGCAGGTAGTGTTAACATATACCAGATAGTGCCAAGGGATTGTAGTGCAAGTCATGCTATAACATGTCAAGATGTAAACTATGTTGTTCAGTTTTTTTATGGCCATTGTTTCACATGAGCCTTGACTTGATAACTTGTAACTTGTTAAGTGGGATAAGTTGAAATTGGACATGAGTAGCCTAAGATGAGTTATAGTTTGTTCTTAGGTGAACAAGGAATAATCTAGTTGTAGTAATCTATTGATGGGATGGAATTTATCACCAACAGTCAAGGGGATCTCTTCAGTGTAGGTTCCCAACTAGAGCCTGCACTAAGTGTGTAGGAGATCCCTTCCGGTATGTGGGCCCGACTGCCGCTTAGTTTTGTAGAGCTAGCTTCGGATAGATGTGTGATATAAATTCAGTAGAAAGTGTGAGTTTTAAGAAACACAAGAGAATAATTGACAAGTATCCTGTGTCATACATATATACCATGAATAGCAAGAGATAAGCCACACAGTCTCACGTAAAGTTACTGTTAGCAGGAATTTAAACAAGACTTGTGCAAATTAAATAGATACTGCGTAATGATTACAAAATCAGTTCACAATAATCAACCATTTACCAGCATACAAAACTGTGCAGTCAAAAGAAAGATTATACTAACACCTAAAGAAATAGTTCATTGGCATGTGTATAGAGTGAAATAAACCAAATACCATTCATACGTAGCAAAACTAGATTCAATGTACGAAATAGCATGTGGAGTGACTGCACATCAAGAAGCTTTCGGGAACATTCGATCTATCAAGTGTAGAAAAATACTCATGGTACCAACACATAGATATTTGAAGCATGCAAAAGTGAAAACCTACAATTAACTCTTGTATTGGCTAGAAGAACCACACTTCACTTGAGCACTGTATCTATTACTATCCAAAAGTACTTTGCTCAAAAGTCCCTTTCAAATGAGATGTGAAGTTACATTTATAGGATGACAGAGACCTTTGGTCTACTCTTGACTCTTGGACTTCCTAGTGACCTTTTGGCCACCACATGACTCTTAGCATTCTATGTGACCCTTCGTGTTCATAGAGTATTCCGTACTATCATAGTACACACACAAAAGAAAAAGGAAATGGATATCATCCTAGTTGACTAATCTATAGATGGCGAGTTCCCGAATGTTGAGCCCAAGCTTTTCGGTCAGGTAAGTGCGCCATATGTTGTATTCTGCTGCGATGGTAGAGATTGGTGGCTAGCCTTCATCATGTCAGTGTAAGCATTCCAAGGCATCTGGGATAAGAGTGTTTCATTTGGCATGTATATGATTGTTCAGGGTACCCAACTTGGTGTAGAGCCTCATTGGTTCCACAATGTAACGCTTGATATTTTCCACTGAGACTGACATATCTCCTGTGTGGGCCACTCGTCTATATGTTTCTACGAATGTTTGTACCTCATTGTTGATCTCCTCCTGATTTCTGACTTGTCCAATTTCTCCTATAGAAGGGGACCCATGCAGTTGAATCACTGACCCCAGATCGCTGAACAATTTCCTGTAGGAAGCCAATGCCCTTTTTGCATCTTTGACCAATTTTTCTCTAGACTACATTTTGATACGAAGTTGGACTCTGGTATTCTACATAGCAATCCAATCTTTCCTGGGGACTACTGCTAGGGCTTTGAGGTACTTTTATATAGAGTGGTCATAATCTCTTTAAGCATGGCAACCCTTTCCTTTGGGTGAGTCTGAATAGCCACTATAGGAGATATAGTGTGGTGCAGTTTTGCCATCTCCTCATAAACTACAGCCATAGTCTCCCCCAGGATCTTTGTTTCTAATGTGACTACTATTTGGAAATTGGCTGATCCTATATGTAGCAAGTGGAGTGTCGCGATTTACTCCTCTAAGTTCCTCTTCCCTTGTTCTGCTACACTGGCCCTTTGCTCAGATGCATATAACATGTTTTGCAAATCTATAACTTGTCTACTCATCTGGGCTATGTTGTGTTCAGTGGCAGCTACGAATGCTGTACCGACAAAGGCAATCCTTAGTGGGTTTGACATGATATTTGCCACAATATCTATTGCCGTAGTTACCAATAATGGGTCATCTGGGTTGCTGCTACAAGATCTCTTCCTCTATTGTATAATCTTGAGGTTTACTTCGTCAAATTTGATTTTAGTCAGATCTAGAACCTCTTCCTCTTGATCTTCTGCGATGCCTAGCTCTCGGAGGGGTAGGTGTCTGCCAGTGGGGGGAGTAATGGGCGGTACATCTAAAGGAGGAAGCTCACTTTGTCCTAAGCTTGGATCGACCACCCTACTCACCTCTCCTTGTTCAATCACTACAAATTCCTTCTCCTTGTTTTCCCTAAGCTCCTCCTCCTGTTGCCTCCTTTCCCTTTCTACTAGTGCCCATTTCCTTTATATCTCTTCCTCCATGTTCTTCTGTTCCTATTCTAACCTTTTTTGTTCATCTTGTTTTTTCCTCGCAACCTCTACTGCTTGCCTCTGCTTTTCAACCTCTTCTTCCCTCCTTTCCTCTTCCTCATATTGTGCTCTCTTTTCCTCTTCCTGCCTCCTTTTCTCATCTTCCTACCTTTTCCTCTCTATATTGACCTAGCTTTGAGTGTTGGGTTCCTGCGATTGTTTTCTTTCCAGTTCTTTTTTTCTCTTCAATTCTTGCTTCTTTCTTGCTAGTTTGGCATTTCTTTGTATGAGTGTAACTTCCTCTTCCTCGTTGTCACTTAGAGGATCTTCTGCTTCTTTTCCTTTTTGTTTTCCTGATGTTTCGACCCTCTTTGGTGTTCTTTCTCTGAGGCTTTCATCATCCTAGAAATCATCAAGGATTTCATCTTCTATGGCTTGTTGCTCACTGGGGCTTATCTCCCTTGTGGAGTTATACTAGTTCCTAATTCCATCCTCGACGTCCTTCCTAGTGTGGGCATAAGACCAACTGAATTTTTCCTTCTTACAGTGGGAAACTATGATCTTTTTGGAGTCATATGTTCTATAATTCAGGGTCATGAAATGGGTCCCCTTGAGTTCTTCAGCTTCTGGTTCAACCTGCTTGAATTTTTATACTATGTACATCCCAATAGTAAGAGGAAAAGGCAACCAAGGTTTCTTCTTACCTTTGTGCAACACTTTCAAGAAACCCTATGTCATATGGTAGCAGGCCTCTCATATAAGAGTCCTATCTATGACGAATTTGGGTAGAGTGTGTGGAGCTTTATGAGTACCAAACACCCTGGCTATTGTTCCCTCATTGATAGGGAACCAATGAGCTACTTTAACCACGATCCTCATGGCTCTTTTGGACATGCAAGGTGATATTCCCCAAACAAAAATTGGTATAATAGGATGATAAATTTTAAGATATTATATCAAACGTGGCTCTATAAGCCATGTCCTAGAAGACCTTGTAGTGGTAGTGGACAGGTAAGAGTAGTGATGAGTCCCAATTGCAGCTCCAGTGTTCAAAGTGGCACCTCGAACAGACAACATCAAGGAGGTATGAAGACATATAAAATTTTGGGGGTTGTTCTGGAGCTAGGCTTTGGGTGGCGGCTATGCTAGTCCTCAAAGACGACGACAAGATGCTTACCCAATTAAAAATAATTCCCTGAGTGGCGATGGCATACATGAGTGGAACCCACGTGCCATAAAACACATTGCATTCTGCCTTGCCATATAGTCGACACATCATTGCAGCGATTAACTAATATGCCCTACGTAGCCCTTCAGTCTTGTATCCCTGATCTGTCCTGACCTAGAACTTCACAGGTTATTGCCACCAATCCCTCAAGATGTCTTTCATCCAGGTAGTGAATCCAGCGAGTCACTTGGTGTTAAAAATCTGCTGCTTTTCAGGCAATTTATAGTAGGCACTGATATTCGTGGAAGCAATGGTAGCTATAGGTGCCCCATCATGACCCCTAATCATACAGTCTTTTGTGCTTGTACACTGCAAGACCCATTCTATGATTTCAGCGCACAATAATATTGGTGGATGAGCTGCCACTTTATGTAACCTTGACCTTTTGACGTTGATATATACGTCAAAGTCCTCCTGTGTCTACGGGATATCCCTCTTCCCAAATTCTTCATAGATCTCATACCAAGAGAGCCTAGTGGTCTTACTTATGTTTCACGTTGTATCTGCGAAGATAGGTGGCTATTCGCCTAGATCTGTTTCCCATGTCCTGCTTCCTGATGCACATTGAGCTGTTTTAGTAGTCGAAGCTATTTTAGTAGTCGAGTGACCCATCTCGTCTTCAAAAGAGGAAATGGATATGCAATCGAGCTTGACGTCACCTGGCATGTCAAAAATGAAATCCTACGATGAGAGGGAGGGCATAACCATAAATTGAAAATACCAAAAGAAAACTTAGCCAGTGAGAGGAAGGTTGGGGGAATGAGTGAGTCACACAAAGAATGGAGAAGTCACGAGGTCACAATGGTAGGAGGTTGCGGGGAAAGGCGAGTTGCGAGGTCGCAATGATAGGAGGTCACGAGAAAGTGGAGTCGTTGGGTCACAGAGTCACTGAGTCGCAGAGAAGGGGAGTCACGAGGTCGTAGAGTCGCTGAGTCATGGAGAAGGGAAGTCGTGAAGTCGCAGAGTTGCTGAGTCACAGAGGGAAGGATATTGCAGCTGCGGGGCATGCGACTAGGGTTCAGATTGTCATAGAGGAAGCCTTTGATTGACTTTGGGAGACCCGGGTCATTTTCAGAAGGATAAAACCCTAGTTTCTTGATCTAATAAGGAGGATCAAGTGTAAGGAGAACTAAAAACTTGAGTGAAGGAGCAGGCAAAGGCCAGGGTGATGTAGGGGGCACCACCAGGAAGGAGAGCTAAGTAAAGAGCTAAAACTTAGGGCAGGAGGTAAGCTGAAGGTTAGGGGATATAATTTATGCCAATTGGAAGAAAATAATCATTGCAGGAGGGAGGATCGTTACTTACCGGGGTCAGACGTGCGCGAAGTCAGGTCAGAGGGATTTATGCTTTTGGTGCGACCAATAGAGCTTTGTCAAATCCGACCAAGGTGCCCTCCTATTTATAAAATCATCACATCTGTGGAGGTCGCGAGGGGGTATATTGTGACCTTGTGACTCAGGGGTCGCGAAGTCATGTTGGAAGATGTGGATAGGAAATGTGATATTGGGACCTTGTGACCTCGCGACCTTGCTAGTCGTAGAGTCGCATGGTCATGTGGTCGCAAAAGTTCCTCGCTGTAACTAAGGCGACTTTGCGACTTGGAAGGTCACAGGGTTGTGGGGTCATGAGGTCGCATGGAATATATGCAGTAGGAAGTGCGATCTTGCGACAAGTCACAAGGGTTGCCTTGGTCGCAAGTATATGCTATAGTCACATTGCGATTATGCGACCCGGTTTTATCTCATGAACTTACAACTTGGCTTAACTTAGCCAAAATTTGTAATTCCCTCAGATTTACTGACACTGAAAAAACTTCAGGAAGGGCCTAACGGGGCCAAAGCTTAGGCTTGATGTAAAGGGTCCAAAAATTTTATGTTTATAGGGATTTTTGGAGGTGTTGTCACAATAGCTACAACATAATCATAACTCGGTCAAGCTGTTGTAATCGATGAAGGACTTGGTTAGGTTCCCAAGTCCCAAAAAAAATTAAGCGTATTTGTGAGGGTATGATAGCTAAGGGCTGTTAGGGCATGCCAAGGAATGAAAATTCACGCTAAAATATGTGAGACAGTGTCAATGCATAGTGAGGAGTGTTAGGGAGTGCTAGGGCATAACAAGGGAGAACTAGGTCAAAATGCATGGAAATGAACGAATGAGAGAGTGTGCCAAGGAGTGTCAACAAATTCTAGGTGTCCCAAGGACGAAGTGTGCAAGGAGAAGTTCATAATAGGACTTGCGGGAGGCAATCCTATGGTTGCGATAAGGGGATAGACAAAGTCATTTCAAACAAAGGGAGACTTTGGTTTGGGCACAACATTGTTTTTCCAATGCCTTGGTTGGGTTCCCAAGCCGCAAAAAAAGTAAGGTTATCTATGAGGACATGACAACTATGAAGTGCCAAGGTGTGCTAGGGAATGACAAGAACTACAAACACATGCTAGACAGATCCAAGGCCTGTTAGGAATTCCAAGACATGCCAAGTTCTAAGGCCTTCCAAGATGTTCTAGGTGCTAGGGTGTGGCGTGAATGCATGCTAAGGAGTGTTTGGGCTAGGTGCCAGGTAAACACAAGGGAGTACTAGTTCAAATTGATGGAAATGAAGTGTCAATGAGTTTCAAGTGTGCAAAGGAGGGAGTGACAAGATATGCTAAATAGTTCCAAGGCATACTAGAGTGGTAGGGAAGCATATGAAGACGTCCCAAGTGCCAAGGTGTGCCAATGCATGCTGAGTGTTAGGGAGTGCCAGAGAAACACAAGGGAACACTAGGTCAAAATGCATGGAAATGAGGGCATGCCACAGAAACATAAGGAAGCACTAGGTCAAAATAATGCATGCAAATGAATGATTAAGAGCTTATGACATGAAGTGTCAGTGAGATCCATACGTGCTAAGGAGGGACTGACAAGGTATGCTAGGAAGTGCTAAGGCATGTTAGAGGCCAAGGAAACATGCCAAGATGTGCCAAGTGCTAGGGTATGCCAATGCATGCCAAGGAGTGTTATGAAGTTCTAGGGAAACACAAGGGAGCACTAGTTTAAAATGCATGTAAATGAATGAATAATAATATGTGACAGTGAGTGTTAGTGAGTTCTAGGTGCGCCAAGGAGTGCTAGGGAGTGCTAGGGAGTTCTAGGGAAACAGGAGGGAGAACTAGGTCATAATGCATGGAAATTAATGAATAAGAGTGTGTGACAGGGAGTGTTAGTGAGTTACAAGTGTTCTAAGGAGGAGTGACAAGGCATGCTTGTCAGTGTTAAGAAATGCTACAATGTTAGGGAAGCATGTGGAGAAGATGTGCCAATGCGTGCAAGGAAGTGTTAGCTGGGAGTTCCAAGGAAACACAATGGAGAACTATGTCAAAACGCATGTAAATGAGAAAATAAGAGTTTGTGATTGGAAGTTTTGGTGAGTTCTAGGTGTGCTAAGGAGGGAGTGACAAGGTATGCTAGGTAGTGTTAAGGCATGCTAGAGGCAAGGGAAACATGCCAAGATGTCTTAGATACTAGGGTGTACCAATATACCTTGAACAAGACAACACTTGACCTACTTGTTGATGGTGGCCACACACAACCATTTGTTATGCTTCTTAACCTGCAAAGTAATACCGAACAGAGAATATGTGAGAAAAAATACCCAGAACACAGAATATGCGAAGAAAATATACCCAGAACACATAATATGCGAAGAAAATATACCCAGAACACAGAATAGCAATGATTTTATTACTCAGAGAGAAATGTTCACAGGCCTCTTCGAGGGGGCAACCTCCAATAGAGCAGAGCTTGATTACAAAACAAGACACGATACTCCTCGTAGGGAGTCTCTATCCTTTATATATGACTCATACATGCAATACCACGGGTCAATATCGTGGGTTTTATTAATACCATCTATTTAATACTACCGCCCATTTACCCTTTATTTGATACTACTGCCCATTTGCAACTAACTGTGGTCCCTTTATTAATTGCGGGTTAACCACTTACAAATATTAATATGGGCTTTATTGACTCTTGACTATGAGGTGATCCCATGACATGAATAAGGGGGTTAGGGTGGGACCCTAACAAACTCCTCTTCTGGTACCACGTGGGATCATAATATCATTCCCACTACGGGATCTTTTGTTTCACACGTTCACAATACTTTTGTCATGTCAGTTCAGACCAATCTGACCATTTGTGTTGCATCTTCAACTCTGGTTGCCAGTGCCATTACGACATCTTCGATCGTAACTACTGTTGCTGGCCCGTCTCGCGGTCCAGTACATAGTGGTAAATCGGCACATGCAGCCCGAGTTATTAGTGCCCCACCTTCTTCTGGTGCCATTCCAGCAGGGGGGGCATATTCTCAATACTTTCATGCTGTCCAGAATTCAGGTGCGCAAGGCCCTTATTATGACCCTAACGGTCATCATTTGTATACTTCCTTGCTAGTTGAGCCCACTGTTGAGGTTTCAGTTCCGTTGAATGTCGCTTGGGGTACCACTGGTTATGGTGGTGGCCAAATCCGTCCGGATCAAGGGCAGCCGTACCAAGGACCATCATACCAAGGTCAGCCATCCTACATGCAGCCTAATTATGGGTAGTAGTATTATGGCCAAACCTATCCAGGACAACCTAGAGGCTCACAAGGACAACCCTCCCAGGGAAAACCTTCAGCCTATGGTGGTCCGTCTTTTACCTATCTTGGGCAACCCTCTGGAAACCCGGGACAACCCTATGCTCAACAAGGACAACCTGGACTCCAGCAGGGATACCCATCGGGTCAACCCTACGGGAATCCAGGACAACCTTACGCGCAACAAGGACAACCTGGAATCCAACAATGGTATCCTTCTGGGTAGGGTGGTCAGCCTTACATGCAGCAAGGCCAGCCCACTGCTCAGCCTAGTCAGCCATCTGGTCCGCAAGGAAAACCCTCGGTTGTGCAAGGACAACCTAACACCCAACAAGCTCAACCTTCTCGGCAAGTAGGTCCATCCCAAAATCAACCAGGGCAGCCTTCTAGCCAGATGACCCAAGCTTAGTCTTCCCAAGGACATCTTTCTAGGCCTGCTCAACCGGGCATGCAGATGGTCCCTACTTCTCAAGCTCAACCTGGTTTTCAGCCCCAGACTCAAACTGGTCTCCAGCCGCAAGGTGGGTTTCAACCCCAACCTTCTTACCAAGCGTAGCCTGGTCACCAGGCTCAGTATGGAGCCCAGCAACCATATGGATACCAGCAACCCTAGGGGCAAACTCATTTTGTCCCGTATCAAAATTATCAACAGCCGCAGGTCGCTCCTTATCAAAATTACCAGCAACCAAATGTTGCTCCTGCAGGTCAGTATGGTAACCAATGGGGCACTGGGGGGCAGATCCAGAATCAACCGTCCGGTTATGGATATAACCCTTATGGACAAAGACCCTACAGACAGGGTCCTTTTGGACCTGGTCCTTCTGGACAAACTCAATGGGGGCAACCAGCAACTGGGTGGAACTCTGGCCCTACCTCATATCCACAACTGCAGATGTCCTTCAACCCTCAGCTACCATTCTTAGCAACGTTGGAACTGCTAGATGTGTCTAAATTAACCAATGATCCTATCTTGCATAATCCACAATGGCTGCTAGTTCCAACCAAGATACCCGGCAATTGTCCCAAATTTGACGGCAAAGCTGGAGAGGACCCTCAAGCCCATGTAATGACTTACCACCTGTGGTGTTCATCCAATTCATGGCTTGATGATTTAATCCGGCTTCGCCTGTTCCAAAGGACTCTCACCGGCTCAGCTACTAAATGGTACATTGAATTGACCCGTGCGTCTTTTCAAGATTTCAATTCATTTTCAATGGCATTTCTCACTCATTTTCAGTTACCCATTCGGTATGAGACGAGAACGCATCTCCTTACGTCTCTCAAACAGGACACGTCCACACACATCTCTGATCATATACATGAATGGAGAAGGTGTCATCGGTTGATCAAGTTCTGGATTCCTGATCAACTCCTCACTGGTTGGTTCATGACTTCCTTTGTCCCTAAGATCGCACAGGACATTGCTATGGGAGCTTGTGTGACTGAAGAGCAAGCTATCGCGCGTGCTCAGTACCTTGACTTAGTTTATTCTCAGTCAAGTACTTTATATGAGTATTTGCCTGATGCCCCGAGACCCGGTACATCCAAAGCTCCACTAAAGCTATCTGTTGATGGGGTTATTGGCTCTGTAAATCCGTCGTCAAAAAAATCATCCTCGAACACTGGGAAGCAAAAATCGAATGCTTCAAACGAAAACAATTCTTAGGGTGGTTCTAATTCTGGGACTACTTCTGAGGTCAACACCATTCAGTCCACCACGGCGAACAAGGCCTCGAAAGGAAAGAAAAAGGGGAAAGCGAAGAACAAATCTGAGCAACCCAAACAGGACTCCTCCAAACCTCCACCCGAGGAAGGAGCCAAGCGTAAACCCAAGTATCCTTGTCTTATCTATGATGAGGATCACTATACCAAAGACTGCCCAAGGTGGTCTGAGGCTAGCTGTTTATTGAAAGGCGCTCCTCGGATTCCTGTGGTTCTAAAAGAACCTTTCCCCTCTCAGCAGACTCAAATGGTGGCCGATCCATCTTCGTCTTCTTCTCCCTTTGGTTCCCAAGTGTTCATGGCTGGAACATTCCCGTTCATGTAATGATCCAACAAAGGAATATCCGTCATCCTCTGGGAAGGAGCCTGAGGTTCCCTCAAGTGCTCCTCCGTCCAGTTCTGGTCTGCTCCACATCGAGAGACCTAGTACTGAGACGCCCATTCGACCCCCTCCCAAAGGAGTACTCCAGAGATCATCTTACAACCCAAATGCTCGTGTTTCCCAGCACTATAGCATAGTTGATGACTTAGCACAAGCTCTGTCGGCTATGTCCGCTTTAGAAGTTCTCCAGAGCTGCCCCCCTCAGAGGAAGTCCCTGCTATCAGCTATTGGTGGCGTCGACCCGACAAATTCGGATTTGATCACCTTTGATCTCGAGAGCCATGTCCCAAGGCTGCCTCATCAGATCGCATTCCTCATACAAGTCATCATCAATTCGAAAACGATCCATCATACAGTTATTGATGAAGGCGCGACAACTTGCATCATGTTTGTTGCTTTTTGGAAAGCGATCGGGTCTCCGTCGTTGAGCCAGTCTCCCATGACACTGAAAGCCTTTGATGGGAGAGAATCTCGTCCCTATGGTATCCTTCAACGATTGTCGATTACTTTGGAAGGGAAAACCATTGAAGTGGAAGTTGAGGTCGTTGATGCAAATCTTACTTACAACCTCCTTCTGGGCCAGAGTTGGACATATGCCATGCGTGCCGTGGCTTCGTCCCTCTTCCGTGTCATTCGTTTCCCTCACCAGGGGAAAATTGTCACGGTAGACCAAATCTCCTTCTTCGCTTCTTCTTTTGAAGGAAATGTGCCTTTCGTGGAGCATACCTCCATCCCTTTCGAGAGTGTGGGAGTCGGGCTCTTCAAAGATCCCGCCCTCATGGGTGTTTTTTCACTCCCACCTCCAAACCTCGCCTCCATTAGTATGATTTCAGTTCGTTCTAACCCTTGGATCCTCCCCTCCACTGACTAGATCAAATTGTGGGGCGAGGAGATGCCATTGAGTCTCGCTGAGCTCAACTACATCGAAATCGTTGTTGTATCGGCTCCTCCTGCTGAATCCGCTTCTTTCAGCGGAGCTCTTGACTCATACGACTATTCCCCTTGGCTTGGAGAATGTGCCTCCTCGGATCCATTAAAGGAAATATTTCCTTCCGACGAAGCCATCATAGAGACAATGTCTCTCGAGGAACCTCCGTGGTTCAATCTTCATCACCATTCCTCATTTCTCCCTACCCTTCGGGAAATGTTGGCTTGTCTCGAGCGGTTTGCTCCATGTCTCCCTTCACAACCCCTTCAGACACCCATTCAGGTATATCAAGTGTCTTCTGAAGGAAATTTGGGGAACATTACGTAGACTCAACCTATCGACATCTCTGTCAAACCAGGGATTGTCGAGCACATTTACATAGGAGTCACTTGCACTCTTGAGGAAATTCAAATCTATATATCTCTTTTCTGCGAGTTCCGTGACGTCTTTGCATGGTCTTATGAAGAGATGCCCAACATTGATCCAAGCATCGTAGTGCATGAGATACCTACGTATCCAGGAGCTAAACCTGTTCATCAGCGTTTACGCCCTGTGCACCCCCGCAAGGCGGCAGCAATCAAAGTGGAAGTCGAAAAACGTCTTAAGGCTGGTTTCATTTACCCCATCCCACTCATAGATTGGGTCTCTATAACTACCCCACACCTTTCATTGACCAGCTCATTGATGAGTGTGCTGGGAGTGAGATATATTCGTTCATGGATGGCTTTTCTAGATACAACCAGATTAATATCGCACCCGCCGATCAACACAAGACAGCCTGTATCTGTCCGTGGGGTACTTTCACTTATAAAAAGCTCCCTTTCGGTCTCAAGAATGCTGGCGCCACTTTTCAACGTGCGATGTCTTACGCCTTTCATGATATCCAACACATCATGCAGGCTTATCTGGATGACCTTCCAGCTCATTCAACTAAGCGCCAAGACCATCCGTCGCATCTCTGCGAAATTTTTCTCCACTGTCGACACTACAATATTCGACTTAATCCACATAAGTGTGTCTTTTGCGTGGAATCTGGCCGACTTCTCGAGTTTATCATCTCCCTAAAGGGCCTTCACTTGGATCCCCTTAAAGTCGAGGCCATTTTGAATCTTCCTCCCCCTGCTTCTTTGCAGCAACTGCAGAGCTTGCAGGGTAAAGCAAACTTTTTACGACGATTCATCCCGAATTATGCCAAGGTGGAAAAAGGTTTCACGCGGTTACTCAAGTACGACACCCTGTTCCGATGGGATGCCATAGCTCAAGAGTCTTTTGAACATCTTAAAACTCTTCTGGTTTCTGCCCCTTTGTTGCGGCCTCTGAATTATCATCACGATTACACGTTGTATCTGGCCGCTGTTGATACCACCATCGGCATGGTTCTAGTTCAGGATGATGATGATGGCACAGAACATGTTATTTATTACCTTAACCGCAATTTGTTAGACACAAAATCTCGATATGCTTATGTCAATAAGTTGGTACTAGTCGTTGTTTGTGCCGTTCAACGCTTCCGTCATTACATCTTGTTGCGTACCATGATAGTGATCTCTGATTGCAACCCTATGACCTACATTTTGTCACGTCAGTTGCTGCGGGGAAAATACTCGAAGTGGATAGTCATCCTCCAAGTGTTTGACTCGGAATTTACTGCTGCCAAGTCTAAGAAATTGCTTGTCTTCGTTGAACTTTTGTGTTCTTTGCCATCTACTGCTTCCTCCTCTCAGTTAGAGGATTCCATTCCAGACGAAACTCTCTTCCTCATCAGCACCCTCGATCCCTGGTACGGGAATATTATTGTCTACTTGTAGATGTCCTCCTTCCATCCCGAGACCTCTAAGGATGCTCGCCGATGGATCCGACATCAAGCCCAACCATATCGCATCGTTGGGGACACCCTGTACCATCTCGGCGTTGATTATGTTCTTCGCCGATGCTTTACTTTCGAAGAAGCAGAGAGAGTTTTGAATGACTGCCACTATGGTGCTTGTGGTGGTCACATGTCTGGATATGCCACTGCACAAAAAATCCTCCATGTTGGCTACTTTTGGCCCTCCATTTTCAAGGATTGCATTCTTGCTGTCCGTTCATGTCATGAGTGCCAAATTTACCAACAGAAGATGTGTGCACCCCCTGCTCTGCTGCACCCCGTTGTAACTGTCGGCCCTTTTGCCAAATGGGGCATTGATTATATGACCTGTAACCCTCACTCGGCCGGGGGGCATGGGTACATCATCGTTGCTGTTGATTATTTCACAAAATGGGCCGAGACGATGCCTACATTGTCTGAAGGCAGTCACACCGCAGCACAGTTTTTGTTCAACCATGTTATCTCGCGGTTCGGAGTACCCCAAGCCATCATCACTGATCACGGAAGGATTTTCATAATCACATGATGACCGAGTTAACAACCCAGTTGGGCCTAAGGCATGATAGTTCAATCCCGTACTATCCTCAGGCAAACGATCAAGTGGAAGCCGTGAACAAGGTTTTGGTCATGATACTTCAACGAACTGTTGGCATGCATAAGTCCAATTGGCATTTGATGTTGTTCTCCGCTTTGTGGGCCTACCGTACCTCCATGAAGGATGCCACCGGTTTCACTCCCTTTTTAGTTAGTTTACAGACTGGAGGCTACCCTTCCTATTGAGTGTGAGATTCCTTCATTAAAGATAGTCGTCGAATTGCTCCCTGATACTACTCCAATAGAAGAGTGCCTTCTTTACTTAGAGCGGCTGGACGAGACTCATCGTCTAGCCTCCTTAGCTATTGAAGCATAGAAGAAGCGAGTGAAAACTCAGTTAGAAAACACTGTTCATCCCCGCTCTTTCATTGAGGGAGACTTAGTATTGCTCTATGATCAAGCTAATGATAAGCTGGGGGCAGGAAAATTCGAGCCTATGTGGCACGGGCCCTACATTGTGAAAAGAGTTTTGCAAAAAGGGGCCTACGAGCTTATTGATTATGAAGGGAATCCCTTGGATAAGCCCCAAAATGGGCTTTACTTGAAAAAATACTATGCATGAGTCCAGGCACTCTCTTTTTTGTATATACGTGTGCTTTCAGCAAGTGTGTTGTGTGTGCATGTTTTCATATTTTTGTCTTGGTGTGTTGGCGTGATTGCCGCTTATTGTGTCTTTTTGCTTCTTGGACAAATGTTTGGATCGCCTTACGTTGGTTTTGCTGATGGTACCTCCCGCAGTACACGCAACTTGTCATCTGCGGCATGGGTGATTTACGATCCTCATGGTGAGTTAGTAGACATTCAAGGGGTTTGTCTAGGTTGTACAACGAACAATGTCGCTGAATATAGTGCTGTGATTGAATTATTAGCTGAGACAATTAACCTCGGCATTCGAACATTGGTTGTGAAATTGGACTCTCAGCTTGTCGTCCACCAACTCAACGGGTGTTATTCCATTAGAGATCATCGGATCTTAAGGTTGTATTTGCGTGTTAAGTTGTTAGAAAGGGATTTTGATTTCATTACTTATTAACATATTCCAAGACGACTTCATACGTTAACCGATGCATTAGCTAATTATGTGTTGGACAGGCATTTGCATAACATGTAGTTCAACATAACACAAGAAGCATAAAGTACAATAAACCATAAAACATATGTATATATATATGTGTGTCCAAAATGCTTGCACCTCGTGCATCATCAAAAAATAATACATGTTTGTCTGAATACATCCGGAGACAACATGTCTCTCAAAAAATATGCATAGAAAAGAAAAGCCTAGATATCTAGTCTCGGTGGTGCTCACGGTAGCACATCACCGCTCGCACTAAATGTCTCAGGAGCTGGTGCATGCGAGTTGGCACCCCCAATATGTGCCTCTGGTATGCTAGCGGGACATCTGCTAGCCGAGCATAATCTGGAGTCCCTCGAGTGATAGCCTTGAGGTTCTGAATAAGCTCTCCTCTGTCACCACCCTCCTCCTGAGGATCTGCTCCTACTGCTACTGCTACTAGGTGTCTCCTCGCAATGGGTTAGGAACAAAGGCCCCCTTGGCCCTGGAAGCTTGGCATGTTCTTCCAAGAAGAACGTCAGGAACAAAGGCCCCTTGGCCCTGGAAGCTTAGCACGCATTCCAAGAAGAACGTCACCAAGATGGAGCCATATCCGAACTACTGCAGCTTGCCCTGCTTGGCTTTGGTCAGCTCCCTCTTCATATTGGCCGTCACTGCTGACGCCCAATTGAAGACTGTCAGACTAAGGCACTCTGTCGCCAGGATCAGATGGTTCTTTGTAGCTTCGTGGGGTGCCTGTGCCCCCGCAGCTCGTGTGATGGTAAACAGCAATGCTCTAAGTGTAAAGTTAGGGAGAGTGGGGATATCCACCTTCGAGCTCCCCTGCCCGTACCTTGCACCTGGGAAAACTGGGGACTTCACCTCTTCCATCTTCTCTCCAGAGGGTCTGTTACCGGTCAATCAAGGCACTGGCCCCCGTCGTGACAATTTAGTAAGGAAGTAGACATCAGATACGTCTAACTCCAATACTTGGTCCCGTATGCGGAACACCTGTTCCGGTACGTCCCACAAGTTGATCAAATACTGTAAGAGCTCTAGCTGAGCTTGTAAATAGGACAACAGGAAGAATTTCTTGAGCCCACATGCTCTAAGAGCCTCCATGCAGTCCTCATCTGCCAAGGCCAATGTGTCCACTTGGTCATGTTCTCGTTCTTTCCACACAATCACCATTTTTGTGTATTTCCCTCCAAACACAAGCCCAAAACATTGAATTAGGTCCTTGAATAACTTGAAATTGCAGGCAAATTGGTTGAAATTTGTTAAAAATTCACCCAAAAACCCGTGCGGCCATTGGCGCGACTGTTCCTAAAACAGTCGCGCCCATGGGTGCGTGCCCTTTGGGAAAGTTGCCCCATTGGCGCGGGTCCATGCCCGAAACCCGCGTCAATGAGCGCAACCCTTAAATTTGAAATCCTCCCTGTAGAGGATGAAAAAGAAATTTAAAGCAAATTTCAAATGGATAGAAATGGAACAAAAGACGAGACCTCTTACCTGACACTGACGGCGCTCCGAATGGTCCACTGGATTTGTCACAATCGCCAACTGAAGGTCGTACTCCAAAATCCCTAATGTCACTCTCCAAAGGTAAAAAGTGAAAAGTAATTTTTTGTTTTACCATTTTCACCATTTTATAACTTTTTGACCCCTAAATAGGTTTTAAAAGTCATTTTATGGATATTTTTATGAATATTTGTGTCGAAAATGGATTTTACGCCGATTTCTTGTGCAGTGATAGGTGTTTGTGCAGCTTTGGCGGCGAAACGAGTTGTATTTTATACTTTTTCGGACTCGGTAAATACACGAAAAAGTCACTTTGGAGTCATATTTTTCTCTTTTCTGACTCTCTAAACGTGAAAAGAATGTCGAGTTGGTCCTCTCGACTCATTAAATGGAAATGGGAGGTGGTCGTGTTTAAACCCTTTTCCGACTATTTAAAAAACGAAAAGATTGTCGGACCCTTGTCGCTTCCAGTTCATTAATGGTCACGAAGTGATGTGGTTTTGATCGATTTTTTAATTTTTCAGATCAGAATCACTACTTATGAAAAGTACTCCTCGGTCATAATGATCAGGTGGTTCTTTCGAGCATGTTTTATACTTTTTCAGGCTCGAGAGACACAATTTTACGAAAAAGGACACCCCTGGAGTTTACTTTTCCGCTATCTTTTCAAACTCTCTAAACATGAAAAGACGCTGAGTTCTTCCTTTGTCAAACTCATTAAAAGTAAATGACATAAAATTCCATTGAAATGACGCCTCCCAAGCATATGCTATCCCTATCAAGCTTGTCATCCAAAAATAACCGGGGTACTCGCCAGAAATGGTGGGGGAATAAAGGAACCACAATTATTGTCGTGTCGGTAGTATGTCACTCTTGAACATGGCACTTGTCTGCATTCGCATCTGGGTGGGGACATCTCATATTGTTTTACACTTGCCTCTGTGGGTTTGGATTATCCTGTTTGACCATTCATCTGCTCATCGTCTCGTCGCCATGACCCCTGATCATTCGATGTCAAATACTGCCAAGTCCACTGTCGTGCTGCCGAAATGTTCAAGAGAAGTTGACCTTTGCAGAATACTTAACCTCCCTCTGATACCTCACACAAAACATTTTATCCTTCTCTGTCTCATGTCGATGATGTGGGAAACATCATGGCCCACCTTCGATTAAGGTCACTTCCTGATGACTTCAGCTCATTATCCCGGAAGTTGACTTAGAGAGTCCCTTCAGGTACCTTGGAGCCTGCATGCCTCAATGGCAGGTTCTTCGTGTTCGATGCGAGGTTTTCATCATTGGCCTCCAATCGGATGATTCTACAAGTGTTTGACACCGACTCACTGATTCGCACGCAGTGGATTGTACCTATAGTACCTTGAGGACCATTGTCATTATTGGTGGTATCTCTCGCGTCTGTTAATAGTTTTCATCATTGACTGGTAATCAGACGATGTTCTTGCATGTTCGACTTCGACTCCCATATTCGCATGCTTGGACTTGTACTTTGTTCGGGTCGAGATGGAGTGCAAGACCCTGGATTTTGTCTATTGAGATCGAGGTTGCATTTTGTGGATTATTATAATCACTACATGACTCATTCACTGGATGGCTGCAACCATGCCTAAGTCTATTCATCGATCCTCGCTAGATGGCTGCGTCCATACCTTGGATCCAGTTTTATGTACTCTGCTATGGATGGCTGCGCCCATACCATGTACATCGTGTACTTGAGATATCAGTTGTACTTCGTGCAGGTTCTCCAACGGCCGTGTTTTCAGTTGACCATGTTCTTGTAAAGCATTTCACCCCTCTCTCTCTAGGGCTTCATGCTTTAGGGGGCATCTGTTACATAGTATTTTGTCACCATCTCTGCTACCCCTTCTCCCACACATTGGAGGTCCTATTCCAGGACCTGTGAGAAGTGACATAACCTGAAAACACCTAGCGCCAACCCAGTTGGGTAAAGTTTTTAACAAACCAACTTGCGAAGGTTCTTCCTAACCTATTCATGAACTGATTCCAATTTGAGTTAGTTCAGTTGGGCTTCGAATCTCCATGGAAGGGAAGTAGTTCTCCACCTCTCATGGAAGCTTCCTAATGATAAGGACAATCCCATGAATCTTGTGGATGATCTCATCTCCTTTTCCTCTCTCTATATAAGCTTTTCCTTTTGCCTTTGACAAGTTAATTAGTAATTCTACTCTTCAAGCTCCAAATTCTAAGTCCCAAAATCTGAGGATTGCTAAGCTCATGCTACAAGAGGCCTTGTTCATCCCCATAAGGCTATATCTTTAAGGAGGAGATCCATGTCCAAGTAACCAAGGAGAGAGAGGCTCGTTCCCCATCCCCTACAAGCTTTGCAAGGCATGTGTTGCAGATCACCCAGCCAAAGGAGGATTTGACGTTAGAACTTGGTTGTATTCTCTTTTGTTTATCAATAATAATAAACAACTATCATTATGGTTCCACTCATATTGTCTTTATAATGATGTTTGAGTTGTATCCTTTCTGACTGATACATAGCTGCATTTCTTGGATTTTATGCTTGTATTTGTCTTGTTCTTTGCATGTGCGGGTTTCTGTTCACAAGGATCATGAGGACTATGACCAGCTGAAGCGAAAGAACAGAAGCGACGACTCTTCTATGAATAATAGCATTGGGTTCAAGGTAGGCCCTCATCATCAATCTTTACTTTGCAATTAGGAACCTGCGTGTTAGCATTGTTTGATTGTTGCTAGACCCCATTTAGGCTAGTGGGATCACCTTTGTCCACAGAGGAGATTTACCTCCACAACACCCCATGTAGCTGTTGTAACAAATTTGAACTTTTTTTCATTTTTCCTGACTGTTTCTTCAAATGCAAGATATGAAAATTACCAACTTGCATGATGCTACTTAATTGCAGTTTCTCTTACTCGATAGGGATTGTATAACATTAATTGTTCTCTACAATGATTTTCAATGTCCTTGTATTTGTTATATCTAACAAATCGAATTACATATGGTCTACTTGATTTTCTGTGTTTTTGTCCTTTTCTTTTTATAACTAGATGCAAATTCTACTAAACATACAAGCTCAATAACTATAAGTTGTAGAACATAGTAGTCAATGATTGATGGGCACATTATGTCTTCTGAGTCATCTACTTCCTTTTGTAGGTCCTTTTTTCTTTTAAGAACAAATGCACATTCATCGACAGGAGATGTGTTAATGAATACACACTTTCATGAACTACAGTTTAGTGGAAGCGATAACACAATACACACTGCTTGTTGTGCAGACATTTGTGTTGACCAAATCTTTCCCTAAAGAACTAATGGTATTTACAATGTCATATTTTGTTATGACATGATATTCACGTATATTTTAAAATGTTCTTGTGAGTGTTTTATCTTCTTTTGTCATATAAGAACTGTAATACATTGCAGCTGCATATGAGTCAAGTACAAATTGGGAATCAATGTTTGCAATCCAAATTCCCAGAATGTGTTATGCAAAGTTATTCTTCCAAGTGTCAACTGGTTTACTTTGAAATAACAGAGTTGTTTGATTTAGCATACATTGGATGGCATGTATGTATTCATTATGTACTAGTTCAAGGTTAGCCAAAAAGCTATCAAATGTATCATTTTCACTGTATCTTGTACTGTTTATTGTATCAAAGATTAGCTTCACATGCGCTTTTGTTTTATCACTATGAAATTCAAGAGGCTCAAGTATTTTTTTTACTTTCATTGGTGGTATTGGGAAATTAAATCTGCAATTAGAATTTCTATGCTTCCTACAACTTTTTGTGTGACAATGGTGTTGTAGAACTCTAAGTTCCTTTGCAATCAACAATGAATTAGTTGACAAGTATTTTTCAACGAATTTTTCTACTTCAATGTTTGTATTTTGACCATAGATTGGTGCAAATTTTGTCCAAAGTAAGCCATGTTCATGTTCACTACCCCAATTTTGGAATTCTGTTACATAGAAGTAGTCAGTGAGCTCTCCATGATACTTATGATCATGAGATATCAATTGATGTAGTGCATCCCTCCTACATCTATAGTAACGTACACAAGTAACCGAGTCGTTTCTTATGAATGAGCTAGCCTCATTTTCATCGATTTCATTTATGTTTGGTTTTCTAGTGTTTTGTTTTATGTGTCTCAATGCATGCATTAGAGGATCCCAAAGATTCTCTACACTGCTAAAGGACAAAAAGAAAGTGGGTGGCCCTAGTTGTCAAATCATTGCATAGAGTTTGTTTCATATTTTCTGGTGATATTTAGGTGAGGTACGAATTGTTTTTAGGTCCATGTACTGAATTTCAGACTTTAAAATATGATCTAGGTCTGGTTTTGACTTAACGTCTTTTGCGACTAGTTTTCTACCTTTTAACTGCCCTTTTCTAATTCTAATCCACATTGTATTCAAGACTTGATTTATGATAATGCAAACTGCTTTATAAAACTAGTTATTAGTATGATAAGCAAAATCGTGGTTTTTATGAAGCACTTCCGAGTGACAAATATTTTCATATGTAAAGTTTTTGGAGATGTCAGATGGGCGTTTATTGCCATGGAAAAGGAATGGGAAACTCATTTCTTCTGAGTACTTATCTTTGAAGATTCCTAATGGCATGTATCCTGCAATAGGTGCAATGTTAATTTGTTTATTTACAAGGTCATGGATAGTATGTGCATCAATGAATCCATGGACCAATGTTTTTGTCGTTGGCTCATCATTTTCTTGGTTATCGTATTCGCTATCTTCAACTTCACTTGAACTTTGATATGCCTCTTCGTTTTGTAGGAATGCCTCTTTCCAATTTTCATTTATGTTAGCATTCTCGAGCTTGTAAAGAATTCTTTTGCATAATTGTTTCAATGCTTTCATCACTTTATGAACTCGAACTCGGCCAAATGCATAAGCACTTTTGAATCTTAAACTTTTTTCGACAACAACGACAACTATGTCAGTGTCTTTTATAGTTCGAGGCAATGTAGATTGAATTGTAGAAATGTTAGTGGGGACATTGATGACTCCTCCAGTTAAGCCTAGTTGTGGCTTCTCTTTTATTTGCAAGAAGGGCAACCTTAATGCAATTAGCCTTTCTTCTAGTTCAGTGTGTTGTGCAAGTGTTCTAGTGGCATTGTTTCTTCTTATTTGTTCAGGAACTGCATATTTAGCAATTGTTTCATGTTCTATTGTTTTTTTGCAATGTTTACAAATATAGCCATTTGCAACACTAGATTTGACATTCTCGAAACTAGTCGATAGTTTCCTACTCTTATTTTGTGTTATTTGGTTTGCTTGTTTCACAAAGCAAATGCCTCTTTTGAAAAAAGTTATTTTACATGATGAACAATCGAAAATAGGTGTGTCAGTTATTTGTGTTTGATATATTTGTTCAAACTTCGCTAATTTTGTTAGTTTGTTCATTGATCCTGATTGAATCAATAGATCATATTTTCCTAATTTCTTTGATTGTGCTGAAAGATCCTTTGATCTTGTTGTAGATGGACTGTAGTCCAAGTTTTCTATGACTATTTCTTGTTTCATTGTTGTTGCATTGAATGCAAATTTTATATTCTATGTTTTTAAATTTTTCTAAATAATGCCTTTAAGCAAATGCAGAGATAACTTTTTCGTCTGTTTGCTTGAGAGACAAGAAGTTGCCATTTCTGTTTGTGCTCTGTTTCTAATGTGTTTTTTCAAGTTTCTAAGTGACCAAAATCTCAGTGTCACACTAATGTCTTCTATGTTTTCTAGAACTGCTTGTTGTTTCATTGTGATCTTGTTATACGCAATGCCTATTTTTTTCCTTTTGAAATTTTTCCGAGCAATGTCCTTAACCACACACAAAGATAAACTTCTCTTGTGCATGTTTAAGTGACAAGATGGTTTTAATTTAGTTTCGAAAAATTGACATTTTGTTTTAGGTTGTGTTTCAATACTGTTCTTTGAGGAATGTGGTGAATGAAACATTACAACTTCCTTAGTATTTCTCGCAGTTGCTACATCAGATGTTTTAGCATTAGCATGAGATATATTTATTTCACTTGTATCTGCTTTACTTTGAAGAAGACATGTTTCTATGTTATCTTGTTTACTGGATAAGTTCATTTGTTCGTATGAGGTGTTGCTTTGTTGTTGGAAGGTACAATCCATTGTAGAGTTCCTACGAACTAAAGGTTTGAAGTTCCCATTCAGAGGATCCTCGTCATGGAATAATATGTCATGAGTATTTGTTCCAACACTTGAATTGAAGTGCAAATAAATTCTTATCTTTGTTTTGGACCAAACCATAATTAGAATTTTCAACCAATTCGAGAGCCAATGGATACAAAAGATATCTCCCCATAGACCTCTAGATCCTAGTGGTATATTGTTTGAGGTAGATCTAGCAATTTTGTCTAAATAGATTCCACGGCTGCTAATGTTATGCATTTATTTAAGTGACTCTTCATGCAGTTCATGTTCATAAGACAAAATTGCCTCTCTATCTTGTTTTTCGAGACAGTCTCTAAAATACTCTATTGTTCCTTCCCTTAGCTCTACTGATGTGTATCGAAAATCTACAAAAAATTCTAAACTATCGAATAAACAATCTCCAATTAGATATGAGAAATTGTTCACGCGAAATAAGTGATGCTTTTCCAAGACTAATTGCAAATTGTGTTTCTAGACATAGCAGACATGATGACGAATAAGTGTTCGATGAAATAATGTGTTTAGTTATGCAATGCATTTACAAGTCACAGAATCATAACAGCAATTTGAACAATGAAACTGGATGTAGAACAGAAAGTGATTGTTGTGTAGCTTGGGAACTGCAAATGTGTATTGAGATGCTCAGAGTGCTTATGTGAGTGTTAACTGAAAGTCGACGTAGAACAGGAAGTGATTATTGTATACCTTTGGAACTAGAAATGTATAATGTGTTGTTCAGAATACCAATATCGACATCAAGTGAACACGTTCATTAGGAGACATTAAAAAAAATGCATTGATCATCAGTACAAGAATTGATGAATAGTGTACTAGATTAATGAAATAATGCTACAATCTAAGCAAAGTAGTATTCTACGTTAATTAAATTAACCAAAGAAATTGCAAATTCGATCTCCAAGTAATCTGGGAAGCAATAATTCTTAACACAAATAGACAAGTAGGTTTTGCACTATATGAAAAAACAATAAAGTCTTCAAAAAAAATTATAATCAAATTCCACTGTAAATAAGAAAAAATCACGACTACAAGATTCTAGCCATCAGATAAATAAAAAATTCAACCCATGCATCATTCCCAGTTTAGTTTAACAAGTGGACTGGTCTTAGTAGACCCATTGGGAATGATAATATTTTGGATGATAGAATATGAGTTTCGGACCCCCTTGAACAAGTGCTCAGATTTTGAATCATGCTATAGACTTTCGTTAAGGCTTCACTAAGCTCAGATGCATACCATAGACAAATTTTTTTGTAGAAATTCCCACCTATAGATCGCCTGATAATGCAATAGACTAAAGCAAAATACTTGATTTACTTCTATAACCAATTTAGCGGAAGCTTAATCGAACATGAGCAACATCAATAAGAACACATATAACTAATATGGAGAAATCAATCACACATAACACAAAAGAATTTACCCAGGGAAAGCCTTAGCCTAAAACCCCAACTCTGTATTATCATATAAGTGGAAATATAGTCTGGATTACAAAAAGAATCAGCTCACAAGCTATCTTGCTCTCTTTGCAATCCATTTGTTGCTCATAGACAGTCAAAGGCCTCTCTCAAACCTTCTCTTGTGCCCTCCAAGCTTCCTATTTCTTTGTGCAATTCTGATTGGGGTCCAGTGCAGCCACTTGTGTGAATTGGCCTCTTCACACACTCACTAATCTCTGATCCAACTACACAGTCCTAAAGGAGATAAATCCTCATCATGGATGAGCTTTCTTTATAGGAAAAATATTCATCCAACTAATAGTACATTTTCCCTTCTTTGATCTCAACTGGGTCTCTGTCTAAGCTAACATGCATGAGTTATTCATGAGAGAATCTTTAGTTATCTGAAGTGCAGTAGTTATATGCAAGCATGCATTAACTAACTGAACTTACTTAATTTAAACAAACTGTTTAAATTAGTTATAACTGGACTTGACTCTGTTAACTGAGCCAACTAATTACTACTCAAATTAGAATGCATCCTTATCTCTTTAACTGATGGATAAATTCCTCAATTAATAGATAAATTGTTGCATGTCCTCACATAAACTTCATGCTTGATTTTTCACAACTAGTTAACTCATGGATAATTAATTAATTTATCTTCAAACAGATATTAAGTTCAAATTCAAATTTTACTTCCTATTTTTAGTCCAAGGACTGACTAAAATAGGAATCCATCTTGCACTTCTAAAAATAGAATGCTATTTTTAGCACTTCCATTTTTCATTCCCTGTTGCTCAATCTAGCACTGGTACCCAAATTGTTATTTTTAGCAGTGATATTTTTATCATTTCTTATTGTCATTTTCAACACTCCCTCTCAACAAGAAAGGCATTCAACTCGAACCTGATCCTATACCTCTGAAATGTTCTGCATGCAACACTTCTACCAAGTGTGGTTGCTCCACCAACTCTCGGAACAAAAAGACTCCGCACTGACCTCTATGTTGGGCTAGAAACATACTCTGATGCTGAAGCTCTACCTGCTGCTGACAACTGCTCCCTCTTTGACCTCTGAGCTACTACAACACTCCATGCATCTCACACCATTGCACACCTCTCTATGCCATCCTACACTAGTGCAACACTCCTGTGCCTCTCGCATCGTTGCAGCCTCCTAGCTCTACATAGTCTTAGGACTCCTACACTTTAGCTCTCTCTGCCGCTCCATTTACATTTGTCTCTACCCAATTAGCCAATCCTGTTACTCCTTGTCGAGGCTCCTGTAGCAAAGTCGAATCATAGAGGTTGGGTACCTCAAGGATCCTGCCCCTATTTTAGCCTTCTTGGGATTGTCACTCCACATCAACCCACCTCCTACCTAGAGGAATGGATGCATGTGATCCCTCTGCCCACTTGGCTCGAAATTTCCCCCTACTGGAGGTCTCTATATGAGTGGATGCCTCCACTCAGTCTCCTCTCGGCTTCTCTAGTTATGGCTACTCCATAACCACCTGAAGTTGCTTCACCAATTATGACTCCTCCACAATTCTCTGAGACTTCTTCTGGTGCTACATGTTGAGAGGTAATGTACTCTCCCTCTCAACCACCAAGTATCTAACCTTTGCCTTGCTCCTCAAGGATTTGCATGCATCTTGAACCTCAAGGGCATACAGGTTCTTGGCTAGCACACCAATATGTTTCATATTTCCCACCGTCATGAATTTTTTTAGAAAAAGAGTTGATTTTAAATCAGCGATATCTCCCTCCTCCGAACTCCGATTCATCCGATTTTTTTTTATTTTGGGTATTTTTCCACAAGGAATCCAAATCTGCTATTTGTTTCTAAAAATTGTGTACAGAAATGTTTATATCTGCTCTGCAAACTCTCAGCCCAAAACTCAAAACTTTGAAATCTCCTCTCAATATATTGTTCTCTCCTTTGATCACCTTTGCTCTGATACCATGTAGAAAATCCCACCTGTAGATCACTTGGTAATGCAATATACTAAAGCAAAACACATGATCTACTTCTACAACCAATTTAGCAAAATCTTAATCGAAGATAAACAACATCAATAAGAACACATATAACTGATATCGAGAAAACAATCACGCATAACACAGAAGAATTTACCCGGGGAAAGATTAAGCCTAAAAACCCAACTCTGTATTATCATACAAGTGGAAATATAGTTTGGATTACAAAAAAAAAATCAACTCACAAGCTGTCCTACTCTCTTTGCAATCCCTCTGCTGCTCATAGACAGTCAAAGGCCTCTCTCAAACCTTCTCTGCTGCCCTCCAAGCCTCCTATTTCTTTGTGCAATTCTAATTGGGGTCTAGTGTAGCGACTTGTGTGAATTGGCCTCTTCACACATTCACTAACCTCTGATCCAACTACGCAGTTCTGAAGGAGATAAGTCTTCATCATGGATGAGCTTTCTTTATAGGAAAAATATTCATCCAACTGATAGTACATTGTCCCTTCTTTGATCTCAACTGGGTCTCTGTCTGAAACGACATGCATGAGTTATTCATGAGAGAATCTTCAGTTATCTGAAGTGCACCAGTTATATGCAAGCATGCATTAACTAATTGAACTTACTTAATTTAAACAAACTATTTAAATCAATTATAACTAGACTTGACTCTGTTAACTGAGACAACTAATTACTACTCAAGCTTGAACTCATCCTTATCTCTTTAACTGATAGATAAATTCCTCAATTAATGGATAAAATGTTGCATGTCCTCACATGGACTTCATGTTTGACTTTTCACAACTAATTAACTCATGGAGAATTAATTACTTTATTTTCAAACAACTGTTAAGTTCAAATTTGAATTTTACTTCTTATTTTTAGTCCAGGGACTAACTAAAATAGGAATCCATCCTGAACTGCTAAAAATAGAATGCTATTTTTAGCACTTCCATTTTTCATTCCTTGTTGCTCAATCCAGCACTGGTACCCAAACTGTTATTTTTAGCACTTATATTTTTAGCATTTTTTATTGCCATTTTCGACATTTTTGGATGTCTCAGTCCTTGACTATTGTCTCTAGATGCCTCTACTCCTTTTTAGTATTTTTTTCTAGAGAGAGATATATCTTCAAATAAGCCAACAAGAAGTAATCTTGAATCTGTCTTTCCCTTCACCTTAGCTATTCAAGAGCTATTCAAGATCCAATCTGAGGGAAGTACGAAGTATGTAGATTCTCAAAAGATAGTCTGAATTCTCTATTACTATGACAACTTACCTAAATAATGAAAATTTTGTGACTATATCCAAAAAAATTCGAGTAGATCATCTCCAAACTTATATTTCTAGTTTCAAGAATATCTCTGTGTTAGGAAAATCCATACCCATAGGTCCGAATTTCAAGAAAGAGAGTCCCTGTGAAATATCGTGCATCCAAGGAGAAGTATGAAATTTGTCAATAAGGAATTTCCCTGTGGTTTGAATATATATCCATTGAATTATCGATAAGTCATCTAAAGGTCTGAATCTTCCTATATCATGATTAGAATCATGTCTGAAGTTTGAAGGAAGTTGTAGTTTGAAGTTGTACTAATGATCCTTGATCCAAATCACAACATATCCAATGAAAGGTTGTCCATGACCTTCATGCATGTCATTTTCTAGTTTAAAAATATATGCTTTTGAGTTGAGTTGTATATAGTCTGATAAAGAGATCGAATCATCTTCAAGCAGAAACATTGTGTATAAACTCTGTTGTAGGCATACTATTGACAAAAGTTTGAAGACTAAGATTCAAACTTTACCTGAAGACAGAGGTCCAAGTTAAGATAGAGGTCCAAATTGATGATGCTGTACACTAGGTCAATACCTAGTAACTTGCTAAGAAACCTATTGTAATCTGAAGATGGCCTCTGGACACTTTACTTTGACTCTTTGGAGAATCACCACATGGTATATAGTCTAATAAAGAGACCGAATCATCTTCAGGAAGAAAACTTGTGTATAAACTCTATTGTAAGCATAGTATGAAGATAGAGGTCCAAGTTAAAACAGAAGTCTGAAGTGATGATCTTGCACACTAGGCCAATACCTAGTGACTTGCTAAGAAACCTCTTGTTGGGTGTATAAGGTTGAGATCCCTGAAGGAAAATTCTATTTTTAGGGACAAGATCCCTGAGAATTGTCTTCCTGAAGCATGCCTCCATGAAAAAGTTGTAGATTCCACTTGGGAAAGATTTTGTTTTCTATCTGTCTGAAAGGGAAATGGCTTTCTCTCTAGCTTCCTAGCACTAGGTGATGGAATGGGCATTGAAAGAAATGGATGGTAAAAATAGTGGGGGAAAATCTATCAATCAATTTGGGGGGGGCTAAAAGACTAGTTCTTCTCTCTGGGATATCGAACCTGGATATGAGATTGAACTAGTGGAGAAATTAATTCAACCCTGTGAGCTAATGGAGAATCACCTTGCCATGACTGTGCATATGAAATCCAATTGAACCAAGAGGAACATTGCTAGCAGCTTGAAAGAATTCTATGTGGCCCAACAAATAGAAGTCTGAGGTATCTCTGTTACAAGAAGATAACATTCATCTGTTGAAGGCATGAATAGGAAAATTGACAAGGTATGTATCTTGTTTCACATTGTTTATTTTCATTGCTTGATTATAACTATTTTTTTATGCTCTCTGGAGAGGATTGCAAGTAAACACTAAAACCTGTATGCACTAGAAGAAGTCATAATATCAAAACAAGGACAAAGTTCGTGACTAGCCTCGGGATTCAAAGGGAGCTTTGAATCTTGAAAGGGTTGTGGATTTAGAGGGAGCTTTTGATACAAAAAGAACCTTGAATTTAAAAGAAGCTTTGGACTTGAAGGGAGAAGTTTAATTATATAGTTTTCAAGCAGACTTTAAGAATTATATTTTATAGTCAAATTTGTGGTAGGCCTTTGACAAGCTTGTCCTAGATGTAGTTAGAAGATCTAGTTGTTCAAGAGGTTGATCCATGACCAGAACCAGTCAATTATCTAGCAGCGGAGGTATAAGCAGCGGTTTAAACAAATTTAGTCACTTGATTTATGTCTTTCCTCACACTAACGGTCATTCAAAATTCATAATCCTTGTTTAACTTTTTCTATCTACCTTCCTATTGTAGCTAAGGTGTGTTCCTTAACAATACAAATATAACTATTTTCTAGTGAAAAAATACAACTCTACTTCATCAATAAAGGTCAACTAACCAATACTAGGAGAAGATCTAACAACATACAAAAGTAAGGAAAATCAAAGAATAATTTGAAGGAAAATCTAAGGGAAATGAAGACAAGGCAGATTATGGAGGAATTCTTCACAATCCTAATAGCATTAACATGGCTTTGTATATTGAAAACATGGGAGACAACAGTAGCCTATAGGATTGGCTGCATACAATTAAAGGATAAGATAAACATACCTCTAGTCATTTAAAGAGATCGTACAAGCTATTTAAAAAACTAGTTTCAAATATATTTTCCATTTCCTATAACAGGATCGAGTTTCAACCATAACCATAACAACCTAGCTCAAAAACTAAAACCCTACACAGCGTAAAATATAAAAACCACCCAATATAAAAAATTGGATAAAAGCACAAAATCCTTTTAACATCATTCCTCTAAAAGGACCTGTTAGCCCTAAGGTACAATGCTGCTATTATGAAGACTAAAGGAGGGAAATGGTCTTTTTTGTTGTCATGGAGAGGTTCCCATATGGTCCATCGCCTCACTTTTCTCACTCATCCACTCCCATTCACGTTCACTCATGTCCTAACCCAACCCTCACATGATAACAAAACCCACTTGCACCTTGGCCCTATTTGAATTAATCCATGTTTGCTCCCATGCACTAATGCGCAAAGGCCCCTGAAACCTTACCTTTTGTCCATATGCGCCCTTTGCACATTTCTTGAGGTCGTCCCATACCTTCATGTCCCATGTCGTCAATCTTCCCACTGATCTGACAGTCCGCGATTTACTCGACCCACGTTATATGTTCAATCAATCATCACTGTTAAATCATTTCCACCAGATCTAACGGTTATCGTGCATATCGCTCGGGCATCAAGCGAGAGGGATACCCGCCCGATAAAAGCGATTTCCTCTCTCTCCTCTGCTGCTACATGGCACACGATGAATGGAATCAGGTAGGCTCTAACCTTTACCGCTTACCACCCAATGACTGCCTGATATAAGCCATTTCCGCTTTGGTAAAACCGCTCTCAGGCGTTATCCTTCAAGCACCTCCTCTGCCCGATAGCCATGCGATCTACCCATCCGAGATCTGACAGCTCGGACTTATTCTGCTCCTACCACGACTTCAAGCCTTTGACGACTGATCTCCTTTACCCATTCCTCCCGATCTAATGGCCCCCATTCACCATCGTCGTAGTTCACCCTCCGCCACCTAACCAACATCCCAACCATCGATCCACACCATCCAACGGCCCAAGTGCACCCGTACCCCACTTCCCATCAGCCACTTGGGGAGGAAATTGTTGGCTCTATTAGTTTTTTTGATGGTCAGACAGTTGAACTGAAATAATGGAATGCATGGCCGAAAGAGGAAAAAACAACAACATGATGCAGCCGAACCAACAGAAATGATCATGGAACATCACTAGCACATGTGAACCACTTGACAACATGGCGAAATTACTAGAATTTCATTACTCTATTTGTTAGAAACAGAGCTGTCTGAGCTCATGTTTCTCTTGTTATGGCATCAAGTAGTTAGAAGACAGAGGGGATAGATTAGGACATCTTGAGCCTCAGAGAGTTCAAAAGGATTGTAAAAAACCTATAAATGGCTGAAATTTGGAAGGAATAAGGGTTCAACTTTTGGAGACCGTGGATACTCTGTTCCTCTCAGCATCTCATCTTCATTCAATAATACAAGATTCTTTTGTTGTTAAATGTTTAATTGTCATCTTCTCCTCTGTTCTAAGCTTGCACTTGAATAGGTTATTCATGTGTTCTTCTATGTCTAATGCTAGATAACTGCCATCTTATCTCTGCGTTGATAAGTTAGAATTGCAAGGCTTCATTTACTTTCTATAGCTAGCAATTCATATGTGTTCATGTATGTATCTGCTGGTACAGTCAAGATTCTCCACCTATTCATTGAATCTATAAACTATTGAGAATTAATGTTCTAAAGCGTTGTGTAGCTGAGGGTGTTGATGCATGTCTTGAGTGAAAACAGAGTTGAAACAGTCATCTAACTTGATCCAAACCCCAATCCATTCCAATAGTTCAGAGAACAATATTAAAGATTTATATGTTACCGGGCATCGCCGAGCTACAACCTAGGAGAGTTTCCTGGAGTGATAACACAATTGGAACCGTTGTCGGGAAGAGGAGACTGAAGCTCAGCTTCCCTGGCGGGACGACACAGTTCCAACTTTGTTGATAGATAAAGTCTAGACATTATTTGGGTTGTAATCATCTAGCTGGAAACTCTACTGGAGGACAAACCTCTTGGTGACTCCACTCCATAGTTCTAGCTCGATTTGGGAGGTATACGCAGAGAAATCCTCAGAAGCCACGAGCTGAACCAATACCAAACCATGAAAAGATCATCAAAGGAAGAAAGGTGTTGCATAAAGGAGCATCGGGTTCAGGTAGTTCTAAAAAATATTCTATATAATCCTATCGTAAAAAAAATACATGTTGAGAGTATAGCATTTAATACTAGCAGTGAAGAAACAATCTCAAAGATTCATAGAGCTCCTTATTCTTTAGGTTCTTCTTTCATTGTAAGCCCAAAGGAAGCCTCTCCTCCTATCCATCATACTCCTTTAGTCCTATTATTCACTCCTCAACCCTCTGTCATTCAGACTTCCAGTACCCTCATAGCCACCACAACTATGGCAGCACCACAAGCACCTACCAAAATCGAATGAATCATAGGTGCTAGGTATGCACCTCTAGTACTGCCCACTCCTTTGAATGCCATGCCTACTGGAGAATATCAGAAGTATATGACTAAGTTCATTAGGACTGAAGGTGTTACAGATGAGGAACATCTTGAATCATTCTATAGCTATGCTGATAACCTGGACATTAGTGAAGCAGATGTCTGGATGAGAGTCTTTGTCCAAAGTCTAGATGGAGAGGCTAGAAAATGGTTCAGAGAACTGACCGCAAGGTCTATAGTAGATATTGAGGCTTTAGATGATGCATTCCTAAAGCATTGGGGTGATAAGAAGGATCGTCTCTACTACCACACCGATTTTGGGAACTTAAAGAGGGAAAATGGTGAGTTGTTGTTTGATTTTAATAAGATGTTTAACCACATGTACAACGAGATACCAGCTAAAGTAAAATCCACCACTACCTCTACTAAACTCACCTATAACAGTGCCTTTGATTCTGACATCTATCCACTATTGAGGGAGAGATGATGTGCTATCTTGGATGATATGCAGGATGTAGCCTTAGAAGTAGAATCAAATATCATGGTTGTAGAGAAGCTTGTTGAGTCTTGAAAATGTCATTCATTTCCATTAAACTTCCACTATTATGTCCATTATATCACCTCCATTTCACCTCCATTTCACTACTATGTCACCACATTCATCCCACTTTCATTATCATTGGGCCACATTTATGTTTTTCCAAACTTTATTAATTCTAAGTCTTTTAAGTGAATTTGTGGTTAAAAATTAGAAAATAATGTGCATATGCTTATACCTAACAAATGGGTTGAGATTGTTGACATGTGTAGGTTGAAAGAAGGCTTCTAGAAGACCCTTATGTGGCACTCTAAGGGAAAATTCGAATTTGAGTGGAAATAATCATGGGATAATGAGGATATCTGTCACATCTCCTAATTGTATTGTAACTCTAAAAAGACATGTGTCTTATCAGTTCCTATTTTGATTAGGACTCTAGAGGTAGAGGGAGAGATTCATAGACTCTCATTAATGAGATGGCTTCTCATCTTTTTGTATAAATAGGAGATCTCTCTCCTTCATTTGTTGGCTTATTAGTCTCAGTTCTTAAGTCTTAGCTTAGCTTAGCTTTTAGTTCTTTATCTTGGAGTTTGTAGTTCTTCGTTGATGGCTTTTGAAAGCTTTAGAGAGCTTTGTTGTACTTTGTAATTTTGAAGAATTTGAATAAAGATTTGATGTTTTCAACATGGAAGGAGATGTGAAGTAGATGTCATGGAGCACATTAGAATGTAAGGTAGACTAGATTTCATTTTGTAATTTTTCTTTGGTTTCATTATGTCATTTTATTTCTTTCAAGTTTGATAGATTAGATTTTCCGTTCATGCAATTTTAATTCATGTAAATCTGTTCAACCAGTTGATTTTAGATTAGTTTTTCTTTACATAATTTTGCATCAAATAGTGACATGAGATTTGCCTCTCTGCTGACTTTGTTTTTTTAGTTTTTCAATTTCAATTATGCTTTGATTTCAGTCTTGTTCATTTGCTTTGTTAAGTTAGGTTAGAAATCAACTTGCTCATATCATTGACGGTTACCTCCGAAAGCCATAGCGGGACTACTGGCGAGGGATCGAATTATGAATGTGTAATTTGATTTTAGTTTTACTTTTCTACAATTAGATATTGGATTGCTCATTTCATTGACGGTTACCTCTGAAAGCCACAACGAGACTAATGGCGAGGGATTGAAATATGAGTGTGTAATTTGATATTAGTTTTATCTTTCTGCGAATAGATATCAGATTGCTCAAGTTGTTTATGATTACCTCTGAAAGCCATAGCGAGACTAATGGCGAGGGGTCAGAATATGAGTTGATGTAATTTGATTTTAAGTTTACTTTTCTGCAAATAGATATCAGATTGCTCAAGTTGTTTATGATTACTTCCGAAAGCCATAGCGAGATTAATGGCGAGAGGTCAGAATATGAGTTGCTGTAATTTGATTTTAGCTTTAATTTACTTGCAATTTTTGGATTTCTTTGAGTGCAGTAACTTAATTCATTTTTCTTGTATTTAGACAACAGCAAGGATAGTGATTTTATGATCAGTATTTCATCTTTTCCTTGATTAAAATAGTTGCATACTTACACTTTTGTTTAAGTACTAATTCCATCAATAACATGTTTTAAGATCTTTTGAAGTGCTAAGTTTTGGAAGTTACCATTAGGGACATAGACCTTGTCTTGATATCTACATCCATACTTGATCTTTAAAAGTATTCTTAAGACCTTAGAATAGGATTTTCATTTGCATTAGATACTTTAGGAGATCAACAAGAACAAAACCCCAAAACAAAATAAAATCTATAAAACAACGAAGTAAGAAAAAGGTTAACTAAGCACATATGGTGCACCCGAATTGATACCCAGATTTATGTAGAGCAATTTAAGATGTTAAATTGACTAGACATTTTTGGCACCATTGTTGGGGAAGTGTAATTAGGAGACATTATTTCTTACATATAAAAAAATTTAATAATTCTTGAGTATACTCTCCTCCTGCAGTTCATGTGATCTGGAGGATCAAAAAAAGGATTGTTAAGTAAAAACCAAAAATTAATAATTCTTGAGTATGCTCTCCTCCTGCACTTTGTGTGATCTGGAGGATTAGAAAAAGGATTGTTATGTAAAAAAAAAAAAAAAAGGAGATAAAATAAACTTCATCATTTCAATTGATTCAATAAAAAAATTAAAAATAAATAAAAAAAATGAAACCCAACTACTGTGATAGGTTCGAACTGTCCAAGGTTGACTGGTTATGGTTTTTAGTAGTCCTCAAAACACTATATCATGTTTTAATAAGGTTTTGCAACATAGCTGCGAAATGTGGCCTGATTCCACAGCTAGTTGAGAATTCCACAACTGATTTCAAGGTTTAACAGGTTACAGGCACCCAATGCAGAAACCGACCACATGGGCATCTCCAGAATTGTCTTGACATGGATCCTATCCTAGTCACCCAACTCAGATCGATGAAAAATCAGCTTAAGACCTCAGTCAAAGTCCTATTTTTAGCATGATTTCCTTGAAGTCTTTGCTGCCTGAAATTGAAAATCATTAATCCTTCTTATAAATTTACAATTTTAGAGAGAAAAGAAAAACAATTTATGGCTATCTTGAGTCCTAGCTTTCACTGTGGCTTCAACAAGAAAATTTGCATCCCTGTTCAAGTTTTGACCTTAAAACAAACCTGCAAAAACATAAAATAAAAAGAAGAAGAAATCAAATCAAATCATTGTTTTGTTTAATGAAATATATATGTATATTTTTAATTTCTAAAAGTATAACATATAGTTTATTAACAAAACAATTTAAAAAAATATTATAATAAATTTATTATTTGTTTAGTAAAATATATATGTATATTTTAATTTTGAAAACATAACATACTATAGTTTTATTAACAAAATAAATAAATTTAAAAAAAAAAATTACATTTCATACAATAAAACAATCTCTGCATTTCTTGAAGTTAAGCATCAAGATCTCCATACCTTGATATCTCAGTGCGCTCTCCTTTTCTGCTCATGCTAGCTGTAATAACCTGCTTGAATTCGTCAAATCTGCCCAGGCTCAAGCAACAAACATGAAGTCTGAATGCATTCATTTAGTGAACTTAACATATTTGTAAGAATATTTGTTTCTGGTTCCTTATATAATGCTTCAACAAGGGATGAAATAATATTGTCTGAGAGTTGCTTAACATATGACTCATTACATCCCTGCACTTGTCCTTCAGCCATGGCCAAGTTTCTAGCTCGGAGTAACTTTGATGTGCTTGAAACCACAACCATCTGAACTTCTTCATGAAAATAGAACTTTAATAATGGAACAAGCTCATCGAAATTCACTGATTCATATGCTGTGAGTACGTCTCAAAACAATTTTTCTCTCCGAAATCAATTTCACAGCCGAAAAGCACCAACTCAGAAAAAACGTAAAACACAGAAAAACGTCTAACTTCACACGCAAGATTTGGCCAAACGGAGGCAAATCTAGAAAAACAAAAACATGGGGTTTTTTGCCAATAGGGTCAATTAGATAACCCGGAAACCATTTTAAGCAATTTGTGGTGGTCTGGGAGAAATCCTCGATTATTTGGAGCCCATTTTTGCTTGCCGTGTGTAAAAAATGAAATTTTTAATTAAATGAGTAGACATTGATTTAATTTGGTATGCCTGAGAAAGGGGAATTCTAATTTGGTTCTGTGCTAGTACCTACTCTACCACTACCACGTCTTCCACCCTTTGCAACCACGTCTCCCATCCTTAACGAAATCATACTTCATCACATGCCTGTTAATAATAGTTCTAATGGAAGACGACTCTGTTTAGTGTTAACTTCATTACGTGATCTGCTTGGGTACGACTCTTCACAGCATCACTCTATTTTCAATTGATGATTACAGTAATGGGCAACGTGGAGACCCTCTTATAGACCCGACAGACTCACCTAGATATACTTAGAACCGCCTTATTTCCCCAGCCTGGACAGCGCTAAGGCATTTCTGGGGGGACTACCGCATGGCTAATTACACTGGTTTCTTGTCCCTAACTTCTACTTTGTCCACGTGTACAGTTTCTTACATCATCCACATTTTTTTCTTTTCCATGCACATAGCCAATCCATTTCACAGTATTTTCTATACTCTGTTTTCATTAGCTGCGGAATCCAGCCACTTTCCGCAGCTGATTCAACTTTCCGCAACTGGTTCAACTTTCCGCAGTTGTTTTTGTTAAACTCTAGGTTGCAGGTGTCATCAAGCAAAACAAGTCACATGGGTAGCTGGGGGAATGTCATAACGTGAATGGTTTCCTATTCATTTGATCCAATTTGATGAAAAAGACCCGGTCAAAGGAAAGTCAAATCGTGTGTTATCACTAAGTCGCCACACTGAGTCGCCACACTAAGTCACTGCATGTCAAGAAAAAATAATAATTTTGAATCAATGAAATGAATAAGTTATTTGCTCACTTTTCTTGAGGCATTGATTAATTTTGGACGGATGATGAAAGATGAATGTCTAACTTTGTATTGAATATTTTTAGCTACAGAAACTGTGCACACTCTGTAGCTAAAGTCCAACTCCATAGACTGAAAAAACCCTCATTGTTCAAATCAGCCTAACTTTTTCATACGAAATCAGATTTTGATGATTTAAGTACCATTGGAAAGATCTCAACAAAATCTACACAATGAGAAATCCATCATTAGAGTTTGAAATGGAAAATAATGAAATAAATTTCTGAAAAGAAGCAACAGTCAACTTGGTGCACCAATTTCAAAGCAGGTATAAATTCTTTTGATTTTTCTTTTGAGAACTTGTTTCATTAATACGACTTCTTAGTTTTGTCTGTAAATATCATAACTAGAGAGATTGATTCCTCTCTCCTTTGATAACCTTACATTACATTGCAGAAGAAGTATTAGTTTTTTTGCAAGTTCCAGGAGGAAGGACAAATGACTACAAGAGAATGGTGTCTCTCTAAGAGACCAATTTGTTTCATAAGAGGATGATCAACAACAAAGAGGAAATATGTTGATGCAAAATCAGATCCAAACACTTGAAAAACTTTCAGATACTATTCTCTCCATCACATCCATACCTCATAATAAACCATTCATCTCATTTTCCTCCATATTTTTCCATTTACATTCACATACACTTTCCATCTTTTTTTGTCCATTTATAAGCCACAAATAAAAGCAAGGGGCTCATTCACATGCTTATTGCCCATTGCCATTTCTGTTCTCCATTTCCATCTTCCATTTTCATCTTCCATTTCCTGTCATTTTCATTTCACAAATAAGCCCTGCTTCAATGCAAATTATTGAGTCCATAGCCCTTTGAGTCTAAATTCTTTGTTAAAACACCTTGAGGCTTGCATGCCTTAATGGCAAGTCCTCATGCTGACAAACAATGGAAATACATTAATGTCCCTTGTTTATCAGATCTTCTAGGTGACTCGACATCGACAAATTTATTTGTACCTAGCAAGATGTGTTTGGGCATCTTGACTCTCATTGTCATCAATGGTGAGAGTTCTCGTGTTGACTAGTGGCATCCATTAATGGCCACTAAGCCAACAATTTCCTACTATGTTCGACATCAGAACATCTTTTCACATAGTAGGAATTGTGCCAACAAGTTTTGAAGACATGAAGTCTATTATTTTCAGCCTTTTGGAGTAGATTCAGCAAGTTTTAGTAGAAGAAATAAAAAGTCATCTTATCTTTCTATCCATGACTCCTCTTGTTCATCCACTTGAAGAAGAATATGATTAGAATTTTTCAGCCACCACACATACAACTCATCCATTCCAAAGGGTAAGTGAAGGTACGTCATTTTCTAACTTTTGACCATAGAATTCCATAAAAAGCTAGAATGATAATTGTTGGAAAAACATTTCTCTTCCTCATTTCATAAAATTGTCAATATTATCATTTGGCAGAGAGAATACATTCATCTTCATATTTTTCCATATCCATATCATATTTAGGAGCCCACATACTTCCAACATATATTAATCATTACATTGCTATTATGAGCATACAATGGCTTTTGAAAAAGTGCTTAAAGGATAAATTGGATACAAAGAAAATCATGGTTGTCACACGAGAACCAACCATCATGCAATCCAATAAAGATATATTTTGCAACAATAATCAAAATATCATTATGCAAAGTTCAAAGATCAAAATAAAAGGCAACAACAAAAAAAATGGTTGTAACACAAGAACCAACCATGTTGCAATTCAAGTAAAACACTTTGCAAAAATATGAAGTTATCAAATGATATTATCTAAAGTTAAGCCAAAGCTCAAAGATCAAAAGAGTTAATGTAATATATATTGCATGAGGACATGCAATAGCTTCAGTTGGGGGGTATGTTGAGTCTTGAAAATGTCATTCATTTCCATTACACTTCCACTATTATGTCCATTATATCACCTCCATTTCACTACTATGTCACCACATTCATCCCACTTTCATTATCATTGGGCCACATTTATGTTTTTCCAATCTTTATTAATTCTAAGCCTTTTAAGTGAATTTGTGATTAAAAATTAGAAAATAATGTGCATATGCTTATACCTAACAAGTGGGTTGAGATTGTTGACGTGTAGGTCAAAAGGAGGCCTCTAGAAGACCCTTATGTGGCACCCTAAAGCCAAATTCGAATTTGAGTGGAAAGAATCATGGGATCATGAGGATATGTGTCACATCTCCTAATTGTATTGAAACTCTAAGAAGAAATGTGTCTTATCTATTCCTATTTTGATTAGGACTCTAGAGGTAGAGGGAGAGATTCATGTACTCTCATTAATGAGATGGCTTCTCATTTTTTTGTATAAATAGGAGATCTCTCTCCTTCATTTGTTAGCTTGTTAGTTTAGAGCTTCTGAGCTTGTTAGTCTTAGCTTAGCTTGGAGTTTGTAGTTCTTCCTTGATGGCTTTTGAAAGCTTTGGAGAGCCTTGTTGTACCTTGTAATTTTGAAAAATTTGAATAAAGCTTTGATGTTCTCAACATGGAAGGAGATGTGAAGTAGATGTCATGGAGCACATTCGAATGTAAGGTAGAGTATATTTTATTTTGTAATTTTTCTTTGATTTCATTATTTCATTTGATTGCTTTCAAGTTTGATAGATTAGAGTTTCCATTGATGCAATTTTAATTCATGCAAGTGTGTTCAACCGGTTGGTTGTAGATTAGTTTTTCTTTACATGTTTTTGCATCAAATAGTGACATGATATTTTCCTCTCTACTGACGTTGTTTTTTTTAGCTTTTCAATTTTAGTTATGCTTTGATTTTAGTCTTATTCATTTGCTTTGTTAGTTAGTTTAGATATCAAATTCCTCATGTCATTGACGTTATCTCTTAAAGCCATAGCTTAGACTACCTGGCGAGCTATCGGAATATGAATGATGTGATTTGATTTTACCTTTATTTTTCTGCAATTAGATATCAAATTCCTCATATCATTGACGTTATCTCCTAAAGCCATAGCTTAGACTACCTGGCGAGCTATCGGAATATGAATGATGTGATTTGACTTTGGTTTTATTTTTCTGTAATTAGATATCAAATTCCTCATATCATTGACGTTATCTCCTAAAGCCATAGCTTAGACTACCTAGCGAGTTATCAGACTATGAATGAAGTGAATTGATTTTACTTTTATTAGTTTGCAGTTTTTGATTTGTTGAGTGCAATAGCTTAGCTTTTATTTTTGTATTTAGATAAACATCAGAGATAGTGATTTCATGATCAATAGTTCATAATTTGTTTGATTTGAATAGAAGCACATTTCCATTCTTGTTTAAGTACTAATTTCATCAATAACATGTTTTGAGATCTTTTGAAGTGCTAAGTTTTGGAAGTTACCATTAGGGACATAAACCTTGTCTTGAAATCTACATCCATACTTGACTTTTAAAAGTATTCTTAAGACCTTAAAATAGAATTTCCATTTGCATTAGACACTTTAGGAGATCAACAAGAACAAAACCCCAAAAACAACATAAACTGTAAAACAACGAAGTAAGAAAAAGGTTAACTAAGCACATATGGTGCACCACACTTCATCGGTTTACGATACCCGAATTGATAATTTATGTAGAGGAATTTAAGACGTTAAATTGACTAGACATGCGGTGTAACCCAGGTATGGATGTCACTATCTTCAAACGTGGAATCCCTATTTCTACTCTAGAGGAAAAGTGGATTGATTTATTATTGATTATCCAGAATTTTATTACATGCGAAGGATGGTTTGGGTCCATGTACATGTACCACACCCGACTGCTAATAAATTTTCTAGAAAATCAAACTATCAATTTGCCCTATTTTCTGTTGAATAGCCTGAAAAAGATGTCCACAACTATACAAAATAACTTGGATGACATAGAGCCCCACCTGTACCATCACGACCTTATCAAAATTTTAATTGAAACATAGTTGAAGAAAAGAAAAGATACCTGGGAACAATTTTTGATTCAAAACTTCTTTCAGGACGCACCTGAAACTACTAAAAGTAGCTCAACAAGGAAGAGTAGGAGAAAGAAAACAAGTGTGAATATCTAGGACACTCCTACTAACATAGCTAAAGAAACTGGTAAGAAAAAGAAGCTGTCTGAAAGTAGGAAGGAAAAAACTGAGAGTAGGAAGCAAGGGGGACAAAAAGGGAAAAGAAATGATGAAGTTGCCTATCAAACCCCAGAACCTTCCTCAGGGGAAGATCAAATTCTCTCTGAAAGACTAATCTACCTCAGGGAACAATTAGCTGCAGCAAAGAGGAAAGGGAAAGAAAAACAAAGTGTGGAGAAAGAAGGCCCCAACTCACAGAATCTAAGGAGGAGCTCCAGACTTAAAGGAAAATTGATGAAAGTACAAACAAAAGGGGCCCACTTTATTGACTTAGGAGAAGAAATAACTGAACAATCTCTAGCAATATCTCCTAGCCGTAGCCCGCCACATTCTCAACCAAATATTGAGACCAGTCCTCCAGATGTTGAGATCAGTCCTTTTCAACTGGATTTTGAGGTCAGCCCAAGAAAGACTACACCTGAGATAGATCCAAACCAGCAAGAAATGTATGATTATATCGAGTCGTTGGAGAAGACTGCCACAGATCCAAGAACTTTGTCTACCCAGCCTAATACAGCACAGGAAGCTCTAATCCAATCACTAAAACATGAAGTTTTTGAACTGGAGGTCTTGAATAGACACATCAAAAGAGAAAATGAAACATTGAAGGAACAAAGCAAGTTGGATAAAATTATTCACGACAACACTATGTTGCATCTTAGGTTATGGTAGAAGAATAATAGGAAATTGAAGAAAAAGAGCAGGAGGTTGAGCAGAGCTCTTATCAACATCAAATTAAGGTGCCTCATGAGAAAGCCTAGGATGACAGTGGTGCCAAGAAAGAAGACAAGAAGGCTGGATGTGTTACCAGAGGTCTCAGAACACATGAACTGAAGGGAGGATGGTCAATTTTTTGGTTGCATGGGGACATGCAACACCTTCACAGTGGGGGTATGTTGAGCCCTGAAATTACATCTCTCCTACACACTTTCCTAGACTTTTTCACCTCACTAGTACCTCATAAGCTATCAAATATCATTACATATTGATTCTAAAAGAGCATTTAAGTGGTTTTCTAACTATGTTTTTGTGTTTGCTATTTGACTTAGATTTTGCTCATTAGTTGCGGAATGCAGCCACTTTCCGCAGCTGATTCAACTTTCCGCAGCTGTTTTTGTTGATCTCTAGGTTACAGGTGTCATCAAGCAAAACGAGGCACGTGGGCAAGTTAGGAATGATCTGGACATAGATCAGGTCCTATTGGTTTTGGCCAAATTCGCAGAGGAAGCCCTTGGTCAAATGGTGGTCAAACGAAGAGTTCTACCACAAGCAAGTCTCTGTTTTCAAACACGTGAAGCATCCGGAACCGTTCCTAGATCCATGGATTCATTTTGACAGCTGTAGACTGCCCCCACGATGAAAATCCAATAACCACTTTTGATAGATTGAATGATCTTGGCAACCATTATGTTAAGCTTACGGATGTTTTCCTTTTACGTGTCCTCAGTTGAAGATATTTCATACGAAAACAGTTATGAAATTTCTATTATAAATAACGTGTTTCCAAACGCATAGAGTTAGTTTTTACTGTCGTTTTGATGTTAGTCTTTGTACTATTCCGTGAACTGGTCTTGTTGCTGTAACGAGAGGATTCTTCCTCTGTTTGCAATATAACAAGACTCTGTTTTATATGACTGTGTGAGCGTAATTCCAAACTGATACTGTGTTGACCAAGGCTGTGTAGAGGGCCCCTGTTGGCTGAGGTTTTGTTTTCTTTATTTCTGTAAAGTTTTTATGTGTTGTTTCCTTATTTCCATTGCACATATTTCATAGTTTATCCACCTGTGTATATTTCACTAGTTATGATGTTAACCTTTCATTCCTGTACATGATTTTTCGAGCATTGTATATTTTTGCTAACACTAATCAGTGTGTGTGTTTCAGGATAGACTAGGCCTGGGCATTTTCATACAATTTTTGCAATAACTAGTGACATGAGATTAGCCTCTCTGCTGACTTTGTTTTTCTTAGCTTTTCAATTCCAGTTATGCTTTGATTTCAGTCTTATTCACTTGCTTTAATTAGTTATTTTAGATATAAAATTCCTTATATCATTGACGTTATCTCTAAATCCATAACTTAACTCCGAAAAGACTACCTGGCGAGCTATCAGACTATGAATGATGTGATTTGATTTTAGTTTTATTTTTTTCTGCAATTAGATATCAAATTCCCCATATCATTGACATTATCTCCAAAGCCATAGCTTAACCCCGAAAAGACGACCTGGCGAACTATCGGACTATGAATGATGTGATTTGATTTTAGTTTTATTTTTCTGCAATTAGATATCAATTCCTTATGTTATTGACGTTATCTCCAAAGCCATAGCTTAACCCTAAAAAGACTACCTGGCGAGCTATCGGACTATAAATGAAGTGAATTGATTTTACTTATATTAGTTTGCAGTTTTTGACTTGTTTGAGTGCAGTAGCTTAACTTATTTCTCTGTATCTAGATGAGCAGCAGGGATAGTGATTTCATGATCAGTAGTTCATCATTTGTTTGACTTTCATAGCAACGCATTTTCATTCTTGTTTAAGTGTTGGTTTCATTACTAATATGTTTTGAGATCCTGTGAAGTGTTAAGCTCTGGGAATCATCATAAAGGACATAATTGCCTTAAAATATATATCCATACTTACCTTCTAAAGTATTCTTAAAACTTAGGAATAGGATTTCCATTCACATTAGGAGATAAACGAAGATAAAACCCCCAAAACAAAACAAAAGTTGAAAACAATAAAAAGTAACAAAGAGGTTGTCTTGCACATATAGTGTGCCACACTTCATCAGTTTACGAATCTCGGATTGATAATTAATGTAGCAATTTAGGACATACTAAATTGACTAAACACATCACATCCTCATAATTCCCTCAGGAGCTACTGTGGATCGGTCTGCAAGCTGCAAGACTGTTGTGGCCTTCCTTAATGATCCTTGGAGATTCAACTTGAGCATAGTGTCCTTAGTCATCACATTGATGGAAGCCCCAAGACCAATCAAGATATGGGGAACAATGGTGCCATAAATATGTACATCTACTATAGGACTTCCAGGATCTAGATACCTTGGGAAAATTACTTGCCCCATCATTAAGTCGGATAACTGTCCAATGACATTAATGGTAGGGGTGTCTTTCTTTCGCCTTCTTGGATGTTTGAAACAATTCTTTTTAATCAACTTGTTGTAAATGGGGACATCTTTGATATCTTGGAGAAGTGGGATTTTGACAAACAAATTTTCCAACTCACCCAAAAGTTCAGTCTCTTCTAAAGTGTGCTAGACTGGGTGGGTTAACCTTTTAGGAAAGAGGGGTGAATTCACTCTAGGCACACTTTCCTCTCTTTCATCCTCACTCTCCCTAGGTGGAGATGGAGGTTGGTTATCCAGGAGCACTCCCCCAGTCGTAAGGTTAATTTCATGAATTTCCAAAACATAGGTAGGGTAGGATGTTTCTCCAATGAAGACCTATTGGGCTTATCTGTTGTTTAGGTTCGGGTTTGGTTAGGCAGGCATCTGAGGTTGTTTAGGTGGAGCAGGGTGTAGGAGCTGTGGTTGAGATGGAGGTGAAGACAATAGAGCTAGAGCTTGGTTGTATGGGGGCCTCCACCCCTAGGGTGGTGCATTCCACTGAGGTTGTGGAGGAGTATATAACTGAAATGATTGGTTCGCTGATTGGGAACGGTATTGAGGTGCAAAAGACAAGGGAGAAGGTGTAGACCACGAAGGATGAGTAGGGGGGCACAAAGGGGGAATGAATGTGTTTTGATTAGGGTTGTAATATGAATAGGATGACCCTTGCATGCCCTACTAGTATGGTTGAGGTCCATGAGGCCTCCTTTGATTTATGTCACAGAGTTGTTCAGTCACCGCTTCGTTTCCCTGATACACAATTTTTAATCTAGGAAGATAAGGGCACTTTCCTGTGGAGTGGTTTTCCTCACAGGTCGAGAAGATTTCTATAAGGATCAATGGACATTCATTCCTAAGGTGCCTCCTTGTACATATAGGGTAGAAGATGGCTAATTCTCTCTCTGCTTCCTCCTGGTTTCTTTTGATCTGCATAATGTCTATTTGCAGAGCAAGGGTTTGCAACATTTCACTCTTAAAGTCTTCCAACATGTTCCGAATTTCACTTTTTATGGATGTATTGGAAGAGGATGAACTAGCCACCGCTTAACTAGCCCTACCCTTATTTCTAACTACCCTAGAATGATTCTTGAAAATTGTATTGATATCATCATAGGGTAATTGGTAGATGTCCCCTCCTGACAACAGTTTTACGTTTTATAGGAGATATTCCTTGATCCCCATGAGAAGGAATAACTTAAGTGATTCAGGATCAAGGGTGCACCTGACCCTTTTGTAGATGAGTTGGAACCTTTCCTCATAGTCCTCTAAGGACTCATCATGTCCCAAGGTCATTCTAAAAATTTTCTCTTTGGTATCTTTAGACCTATAGTAGTCCATATACTTGTTGTTTAAAGCTTGTTTCATCTGAGCCCAAGTGGTGATACTATCCCTAGGTAAACCCATGAACCAGTGCAAGGCTGCATCCTTGAGAGTGGATGGGAATAATTTCAATTTATGATCATCAGAGGTGTAATCATAAGTTCTACATATGATAGCAAATTCAAAGAAAAAAGTATATGGACCTTCTAAGGTGAGGCCATGGAAGTGAGGAAGAGCATAGGGGCTTATTTTTTTCGTCTTAGCATCCCCATTAGTTTCCTTGATGGTAAAATCACCCTCAACTCTTTCCCTGTCTCTCCTTTCATTTCTATTTTCAGCGATTGTGTCAGTTGGTGGAATGATTTCTTCGTCTTCCCTTATATGCTCTTCAAAAATCTCTGGTTGTTCACATAAGGGGTCCTCTAGATTACAACCACCAAAGAAGAGGGAAGGTTGGTTGTTTGAATTGGTGGGGGTATTTGGCAAGAATTTCCCTAAGTTATCCCTATTCCTATGAGGCATGAAAGGAGTGTTTTTTTTTTTATAGAGTTTTAAACTACTTGTAGAATTGAAAGAAAACATAACTAAATTGAAACTATTTTCTCATGAAACTAATTATAGAATGGAAGAGATAAGAAAAGGAAGAAAGAAATCAGAAATCACATATACTTAAACACCTCCCTGACAATAGTTCCAAAAAGTGATTAGCACTAGTATTGCAGCAAGGATGCTACAACTCTTGGGGCTACCGACTTTACTTCATCAATTCGGGGTTCGTACAAACTTGGAGGTGACAATGTTGTATACACAAGTAGATATAGTTGGTCTACTCTTTGTCACCACTAAGATGGGGCAATAGATCACTAGGGTTTCTCAAACCATCTATCTATTGACTAGAAGAAGTTTGATTACCAACTTGGAGAGGGGAAATTTACCTTAATTGGGAGAAAGAAATGTTTCCTATTGCAAGAATGAAAGACTGAAAGAAATGCTTGCAAAATAACATGAAATCCTCTATCTACTTGCTAACATACCTTTCTTGCAAAAGAACCCTACTTTAACACATGTGAGGTTTTAACTAATCTAAGCATTAAATCTGATCTAGAGAGTACTAACTATTGTGTGCTTGAATAATTAACTATTGTGTGCTTGAATAAATATAAAAGAACGTTTTTCCTTTTATCTTTTTGCTTGATAAATGTAAATGCTAATCATTCTAGGTTCTTTGGTAGGGGAGACAGGTGTGGAGGAAGAGGAGTAAAATGGTTCTAATGTCTTGAAGGTCAATTAGGGGCCTAATCTTGGCTTTGGTGATGCTTTTTCTCAATTCAGGCTCAAAACAGGTTGCTCCAGGTTTTCCTACACGATGTCTTCAGGATGTATTAATTCACCTACATGATCCCCCGTTTTACTACAGGAATAGGCCAAAAGCTTAGGGAGTAGTCTAGAAGGTGGGATGGAGCTTGGACAAGGTGAATATGGAGGGAATAAGGCATGGGAGAGGTAGGCATTTACTCAGAAATCAAGCCAAATCTTTAAGACGGTTGGATTTGCTCAACGAAAATGGCACGTTTTCCTCATAAATCAAGAATTTGGATTGAGACCTTAGTGACTTTTGGCAATCATGGGTGGATATGGATTGGATGAGGCTATTGAGATAAGATCTCTCTGCAATGTAGAAACTCCTGCAACAACAGACATCATTGTTGGAATTTACACATAAATTCATCTAAAAGCAAGAATCGTTTATTCAAAATAGAAGAAAACAAAGTTATCACCATTTATTTGCTAATTTCATGCATGGAAGTGCTTTAAACCAATATAAAAGAGATATGAAATTAGTATAAAACATAAGGGATCAGAAATACCAATTTCATCTTATCCTATGAAACCGAAGATAATGACCTAATTAGCAGGAAAACCCTAGATTACGCAAAAAGCAAGAATTTTGTCTTTTTTGGGTTGTGTAGGAAGTGTTCCTCAAACCATGATCCTTGAAAGGGAGAAATGAGGTGAAAACCACTTTCTGTCAGCCTTTTTGTAATATCTTCTTATCACTACAATGCTATTGTTAGAACTATCCACAAATGGAAGCAAACTAATTAAACCTACCAATACTTTCAAATTAACAACACCAAAATCAGTTTAGCAACTAACTATGAGTATAACCTAAGCATACATATACAACAAGAGGAAAATCTACTACTAGGGTTGGGCCCTAACCTGAAAGCTTCAACCCTTTGAGTCAACTCAGTGCTGGATCAAGGGAATGCTACTCATTTTCATTAAAATATCAGAAATACAGAAGTGTTCTTGGTTAGAATGATTCAACTAAAAGACTACTTAGCTATCTTGCACAAAAAGTCCGAATCCTATTGAGGCTCTAGGCCTCTTTCTTTACACAACTGAAGTTACCAACAACTTCCTTAAATTTAGAGAGGCTTGGCTCCCAATCTCGAGATCAATTGGTCTTCAACTGTCACTGGCTTGACTGCCAATGAATCTCATGACTTGGCTGCTTGTAACTTTGAGCTGATGAGATTTGATTGAGGAATCTTTGAGTGAGTGAGGAGTTAAGGAGGGAGATCCTATCTCCTAGAATCCTTGTTTCTTGTCTTCATTTGAGTTCCTGCACTTTAATTAGCCAAAATTTGCTCCAAAACCTGCCATCGATGTGCATTAGATCACTAGACATGACATCTCATCTTTATTCTCCTCATTAAGAAAAACATAATTAAAACATGTAAAGAATGATGAGAAAAGTTGACTTTACTAAGCTGAAGATGCATTAAGGTCCATATAATTTACCCATTGATGAGCCTCATCACTTATCAGTGGTCCCATGGATAAAGGGAAGCTAAACATTGGTAACTCTTTCACCACGAGATTTTTCTAATCTTAGGCCCTTCAGTAGCTCTTTGAAAATCTTTGAGACCTTGATGTTTTCTATTGCCATTATTTTCATAAAATTTTAGAAGATGGGATTTCTCTTCATCTAGGTGATTATTATCAGAAATACGTTGAGCACAGGTAGCTAGAGTATTGAGAACTTGAAAATTTTGTACTAGAAAATGGTGAGAATCAACATGAAGATATTGTTTGTATGATTTTTTTACAAAAACCCTAGTGAGACAAGAAACCATATTTCATTTTAGAGAGTAGAACATCAAGGAAAGGAATTATACCATATAATTCAACCTCCATCATGAATTTGAACGAGTTAGATTGATAATTAATATGTTGAAGGAATTGGTCTAACTTCTCATGACCATGGGGCCAGACGAGTCAGGTATCATCAACAAACGTTTTCCAAAGCTTAGGATGAAATTGAGCAGAGGCCAAAGTTTTAGTCTCAAATTCTTCCATGAATAAGTTTGCAATGACAACGAAGAGTGGAAAACCCATAGCCAATCCACAAGTTTGCTCATAGAATTCACCATGGAAGCTAAAAATGGTAGAGGTAAGGCAAATACCAACTAATTTGACTGTGTCAATATCGGAAATTCAATTTATAACATTAATGGCCTCATTAATAAGGATTTTGTATAAAGAGAAACAATGTCAAAAATTACTAACAAATCCCCAAGGTCTAGCCTTATATATTTTAACTCCTTAACAAAGGCAACAAAGTGCTTTGAGGAGGAATTTGTGTGACTAATAAGAGGTTTGAGCTTTTGAGCTATGAATTTAGCTAGAAGATAAGTGGGCCCGCTTATTGTGTTGAAAATAGGTCTTGGGGGGGCTCATCCTTATGAATCTATGGTAGCCCATAGATTTTGGCGGTGAGAGGGTTACTCTCAATAAGATTTTTGCTAAGGGGGTTAACAACATTATTAGATTTTATGGCGCAAGCAACCTCGTTAGTGACTTTCTTAATGGGATTTTTATTGAGATTTTTGTAACCCTTGCTATTATAAAGGTGGTCCATCATTTTGCTCACATAGTTGGTTTTATCTAAAATTATAACAACTCCACCTTTATTAGCCTTAAGAACGACAATGTTAGGGTTATCATTTAAGGCTTTAAGGGCAAGAAACTCTCTCTCTCTCTCTCTCCATCTCTCCTTCCTCTCTCTCTCTCTAATATATATATATTAATATAATATATATATATAGATAATATATATAGAAAAAAAACTTAAGAAAAAACAATAAAAATAAAAGACAATTTTTTTTTTTTAAATTGTGGTTGGGGCGGGGATTGAGGTCACCACCTAGCTAATGCAAACGACCATTGGCATTGGGGGCAGGGGTTGGGTGGTGGCCTCATGGATGACACCACACTCAAATTATTATGTTTAATGTTTTTTTATGGCTATATATATTATTTATTATATATATTTATTTTATTTGAAAAAGTTTTAAATTTGTTTAATTACTACTATTATGTTTTTTAGCGAGTTTATTTTTTCATTTTATTTTTTATTTTTCTTGATTAAAAAAAAATATGCTTGAATTTTTCACTTTATGGTTGGTTTTTCGTTTTTTTTTAATGTTCGATTTTTTTGGGTCCTTTTTTTTGTAAACTTGGGGGGATGATATCTTCATCATGTCTAATATATCACTCGATCGAAGTGAAGAATTGAACCAGTGACTTTACATCAAGGAGTGCCTTAACAAAACACCCCCAATCACCATCTATCCAAGACCATGTGGACTTTTTCGGGTCATTTTTAAAATGTTTAAGCTCTTTTTTATGCTATGTTTTTTTTTTTTCTACATTTTATTACTTTTTTTTTTTCAATTTTGTTGGATCTTGTTTTTTAATTTTTACTTCTTCTGTTATAGGGACTGTATCAATGCTCTACTAGCAACCTAAACCCACTATGTGTCAATTTGATAGTTGATTTTAAATTTTTGTTACAATGAATTAGGTTTGCCCCCACTGTGTGTTAATTTCATGGTTGGTTTTAAGTTTTCATTGCAATGGGTCAAGTCTGCCCCCACTGCATGTCAATTGATTGTTGATTTTTAAATTTTCGTAGTCAAGTAAAGGTAGACCAAGTGGTTGAGGTGGGTTGTTAAACCCCTCACCACCTAGGTTCAATTCCTCAAAATGGCATGCTTAGCTTGTATTGATTAGGCTCAAGGAGTAGGTAGCCTCAGGGAGTTCTCACTCCTTCCTTGGTTAATACGGGCGTCTTGACTCTTTCTTATGTAGAAATTTCTACAAATCTAGCTCTGATACCATGTAGAAATTCCTTGTAGATTCAAACTGCAGATTGTAATATGCTAAAACAATTGACTTGAATCTACTCTACTCATTAGCTGAAACAATAATGATCGATGAAATCATGAAGCATAAAAGAGAAAGAATTCAATCACACATAACAAAATAATTTTCTAGGGAAAGCCACAGCTAAAAACCCTTCTATCTATATATTGCATTAGTCAAAGAATCTAGATGAATACAATATACTCTGCTCATCCTTGAGCTCAACCTGCACAAGTATTTTCTATCCTCTACCTAACTGACTACCTTTGGCCAATACTTAGCCAAATTTCCAAGCCTCCAAGCTCCTTATTCCTTGCTCTCACAAGCTCCAACCACAAACTTGTGCTTCTTGTTCCTTCGTATCACCAACTCGTGCTCACCGAAATAATGATTAAACTTGTGCCTTCATTACTCCTTTTAAAGGAAATTCGAATGGCTAAAATTAATGAGTTTTCTAATTAAGGAATGATTTAGTTAGGCCTTCTTCTGATTGCATGCACCATCTATTTAATTTAGATGATTTTACAACTAATAGTACACTTTCCCTGAACTCCAATCTCAACTGGGTATTTCTATGATATGACATGCATGAGTTAATTATGAGTAAATATTTAGTTTACTAGTTGATCACTGCAAGTTAAATGCCATTACTGGATCTCCCACTAATTCTGCCATCAATTGGAACTAGTTTAACTGAATTTAACTTAGTTAAACTGAATTAAATAATTACAACTCAAAACAACTTAATCTAGGCCCCTAAAATTTAGGAACCACTCTACATGACTCTAGATAGACTCCCAACTTGAATAAGCTGAGCCAACTAATTCAAATTAACTTAGTTAACTATTACAAGTTGCTATGAGAATTAGAATTACAATTTAATTCCCAATTTAATTCAAGGACAAATTAAATTAGGAATTTCTTTCTTGATGTTATTTTTAACATTTCTTGTTGCTAATTTCAACAACTTAGTCATTGGGTCATTACTATAAAAAAAATCATTGTAATCTGTCAAGTTGTCTTATGCTAAGATTGTAAAAGAGCTATACTTTTAACATTAAAAAAAAATTACTCTCAGTATAATGACTCTTTAATTTAGGTATTCATTTTTAAAGTTTTTTTTAGTCATGATGTTTGGTTTGAATTCCACATAGGGGCTTCACTGGGGAAGCAATACCATACCACGTGCATTCATATTGGGGGTTATATATTGAGGAAAAAATGACATAATATATTGAGCATTTAATAGGGGAAACTGGTTTTTATATTAACAGGTATAAAAAAATGAGCTCAAAGTTAATGAAAAAATATAAAGGGGTATAAAAAAAGTTAATATAAAAATGGATAGCTACAATATCTAGTGAAATTAGGGGTTTTTTAAATTGGGAAGGTGTATTGGGTTCGTATTGGTAGGGGGGTTAAATAATGTGATTTTTAGAGGTATTTTTCAATATGTAGTCAAAATAAGGGTATTGTTTAGTATGCCACAAATGCACGTGATATATCAGAGGTCATTGAGTAAGGCCCCCGTGGAATTCCATGGCTGAAAAATGTCAAAATTTAAGGTTTTTCAGATTCATGATATTTTATCTTTAACACCATGGTTTAAAAATGTCAAAACTTTAAGGTTTTTCAAAGTCATCATATTTATTTTTAATGCCATGGTTGAAAAGTGTTGGAATTTTTTAGGTTTTTTGGAGACGTGATATTTTATATTTAACACTATCATCAAAATTATTCGAATTTATGGTTTTTCAGAGTCATGGTATTTTTTTTTAATGTCATTGATTAAAAATGTTGAAATTTTAACAAAAAAAAAGTGTTGATGCAACATCAACACCTTTTCATTTCGGGGTGATTTTTCATGTTTATTGCATGAAAATTATAGTTTTTAATGACATTTAAAAAAAATTGAAAATTTAACCCAAAAAAAGGTGTTGATGCATTTTGGGGTGTTTTTTCATGTTTATTGCACAAAATTTTGGTTTTTAATGCCTTTTCTAAAAAAATTGGAATTTTAACACGAGGAAACAAAACGTTGATGCAACATCAACACTTTCCATTTCAAGGTGTTTTTTCATGTTTTTTGCACAAAAATAAGAGTTTTTTTGGGCTAGAGTTTGCATTTTGAGGTTACAGTTCTCTTTAAGTTGGTAACTTTATTGTTTGTGAGGCTTCACACCTTTAATGGAGCACGAACACCATTCATGGCTAATGGACACCAATTAAATTTATATTAGAAGCCTGAGTCTAAAGAAGAATTGTCAAGGATCTCCTCAAAGAATGAGACATAGAAATCATAGAATGGGCAGGTGTTCCATCCCCTTCTATGACCTCTTAAATTTCCAGTCCATTATATTGAAAGAAAAGAGAGAGGAAATATATAGCAGTAAAAACCTGGTTTTCAAGTGCTACCAACACCCAATGATGTTAGAAAACCATGCACTAGCTGATATCACTAAGATTAAAAAAAAACTTCCAGCTACAAATACCTTTCAAGGCACAATTGGACGGGATTGTGCTAGAAGTGCGGGACACCAACTAGCAAAGTTTGAAAAAAAAGGAGAAAAGAAAAAAAATTATCTATATATATACTAATACTATTATATATGAGCTATAATATATATATATACTACCTATTTTGCTTTTCTAGCATGATCTATATTTGCCTATGATTTAGATATGATAATTGGATATGAATACATAAGAATAATTATAATGATGATACATTTTTAAGGTTATCATATTTAGAAATATGGATATAACCTATCACTTATACTATATATTAATATCTAATTTATATATACTATATTATATAATATATATAGTATATATATATTATATATATATATATATATATATTTTTGCTTTCTTAGCATGATCTATATCTTGCCCTAGTGGTTTAAGATATGATAATTGGATATGGATCACGTAAGAATATTATACGATACGATAGATTTATAAGCGTTATCTTTCAAGAAATATTGGATGAAGGTGCAAATGAATGGTGCACTATAGTTTCGCATGCTCTCATTACATCGGCTAACGCTATCTCTTAAACATTTCTTTAGTTTCTTTTCTAAAACATTATTAGGAAGCTAGTAGTAAGTTAACATTATCATAAACATGTGTAACCTATTTAATATCTAATCCCACTCAACCCCTATATCCTAATCACCCTTTATATTTGAATCACCTTTCATATTTCATTTACCTTTTATACCCCCTTAATTTATATCACTAATTTTTATTAACTTGTTTGCCTTATCCTTTATGATGAGGCTAATGCATTATAACATTATTCTATGATTAATATGGATTGAATTTATAGTTTTATACGATTACCCTATACCATGTTTGCAATCAACAAATGACCAAGTGTCACTAATGTAATGATGACCCATTACCGTTTTGTAGAAAACAAGCCAATTCGTAGCTTATGCCACATTTTGTAGTTTGAGACAATGTTTTGCAGAATCACTCCCATTAAAGAAATTCTGAGGTCTAAAATGGGTCTCAAAACCAAAATGTACAACCAAAATAAACTTTATAAGAACCAATAGGATTCAAGATGATGATGTCAACCATGGGGGATGATTCACTATTTTTGGAAGTAAAAAAATAAAAAAGATTAAAAAAAAAAAAAAAATAAAAAATATTTTTCAACTTATGTCCTACGATTTTAATTATATTTCGAATGGGAGCACTCATTTGATGCAAAATTTAGTTTCTAATCCAAGGAGTACCTGTGTTTCATACTTTCAGTGGAACCTTCTACACGAAAAATAAAAAATACATGGAAAACGTGATTACAATCATGTTTTTTCATGTATTTCTCATTTTTCGTGCAGTGGGTTCCATAAAAAGTATGAAACATGGGTACTCCTTGGATGAGGAATTAAATTTTACATCCAATGAGTGCTCTCACTAAAAATTTGAGTAAAATTGTAAGGCGATATGCTAAAAATACGAGTTGAAAAAGTAGTTTTTTCTTTTTCCCTCTAAAATTTGATGATTTAATCTAATATTATTTTATTATTTCCATTATTATTTTATAATTTTCCTTAGGAGGCCCATTTTAGTCCTCAGAATTTCTCTAATAATGTGATTGGGCAATACCTTTGGTTGAACAACTATGACAACACGAGAAACATAGGAACCAAATCGCAGTTGGCCAATTAAATATTAATTTTGGGCCATTTATATTAATGATTCAACATAACCTCCAAATCAAAAAATTCAAAAATATTTGTGGTTGTAAGAATCTATCCTTGGCACAAACATCACAAAGTATGGGATAATAGGAGAAGATATCAGACTAACACAATGAGATATTTCAATAGAGGAGAAGTATAAGCACAAGGAGAGTTATGAGAGGAGCATTGGTTCAAGTCGATCCATTAGACATGGAAGCCACCTAAGAAAAACCAACAATATGGGATGTATTCGTCACGGAAAAATGGTTCTGTTTTTTGAAAGTTTTAGGGGCATGATACTCAAATTGCTTTAGAGTTCACCAATAATTTCAACAGAGCTAGGGATTTATTTCACCAGCTCACTATTATGGTGACTAAGGAAACCCTCGAAACAACCATAGGGCTTCCACAAA
>APFE031460455.1:168197-191945 GCA_000404065.3 Pinus taeda | reverse complement strand
AATTACGAATAAATCAAATCAAACTGCCTTTATGACTGTTACCTTGAGAAATGTGCCATTTACCTTTTGCGAAATCGAGCATCGGGGAAATGCTAAGTTATTGCATTAGTTTTGCTTGGAATCCCCGATCGTCGATATCCGATATCGCATCACATCGGGTATCGCTGGTAGTATCGCTTAGGATGAGGGCATGGTGAATCACCGATTGCCGATAGCGATATCGCATCGCATCGGGTGAGGAGAAGCTTGGTTACGCTTTAGATGTTATCGCCGATTGCCGATTGCCGATTTCGCATTGCATGGTAGCAAAGATCATTACTCGCGTCATTGTATGCTTTGCCGATATTCGATAGCGATTTCGCATCGGCGAAAACCAATATGTTCCTTACATTGTGTTTTCTTTGTCATTGCGATATGCGATCTCGCGATCACTTTATCGCAATGACAAAAGATAAATCGTTTTATATCGGTTTTTTTTGATTGGTTTTATTAAAAAGCCTTTTTGCGAAATAGAACTTTAAACTAATACCAATTTAAAACAAAAATTAAAAAGGGACCCATTTCACATTATGATTTTTGGAAATTTAATGATATGAAATGGGGGGTTGTTGTAGGGCACAACACCCAAGGTTACATTATGTTTACTAGAACCAACAAAAAGGAAGCACCCACTCCTTGATTCACAAGCACCCACTTGTAGGACACATTGACCTCCAATTATTTTATAGGCATCAACCTGAAGGAAGCACCAACTCCTTAATGTTTAAGAACCAACATATTGGAGGCACTAGTCCCTTGATCTTTATAGGCACTAACTTGAAGCAAGCACCAACTCCCTGATGTGCAACAAACAACCTACAAAACCTAATATATCCATTTTTCATCTCATTTTCAAACTCAGATCCATAGGTACTATGTCACTTTAAACTTCAGTTTTTTATTTGTTGTTCTCACTACTTCAAATCTAAATCAACTAGTTATTTCATTTCACTACTAACATACCCATACTATCAAAAATTTTGATTCTAACTTAATCTCTGCTTTGAAATTCCTTCCTTAGGTTTAGTTCTAATCATAATATTTTAGATCTATTATGGCAATTCTTTCTCTGAAATCTCAAATTTGATATCAACATTCATATATGCTTCATTTACTAGTTAGCATAAATTTAAATCTAAGATATATGCATATATGTATTCTAGGCTCTTCTACCCAACTCAACCTTCCTTAGCACTCTTCAGACTCTCTCGGGCCTCATCATTTTCTTATGGTTTGAAGCATCAATCAATGATTCCACTTATTTAGTCTCTATTTCTCATCGACACATTTTCTAATAGTCTCATCCCCTTCATACACTTGACCCTATCAGAAACTCAACCCTTTCAAATCTCATTGGGATAGTCCTTCCAATTTATTTTATAGCCTCGGAATTTTGAAATACAATGGGTATCAATCCATGGTTTTTCCCATGGGAATTTTTCCCTTTTGACTATATCAACAATAAATTCGTTTGACTCGATCAACACTATGGACCATGTATTTATTCCACAAAGCTAGTTCCTTGTAAACATTTGGCATGATGTTCTACTCAACTATGACTTACCTCTCATATAGATCTTCATCCATCTCTTTTAATGTGGAGATATTTATGCTTTATATACCTATCGAACTAATCATTCAATTATCCAAGAATAGTAGTTCACACTCTCATATTATGCATGGAAACCTCACTCTATTTCACGTATTTTTTTTACACAAAGGTTCTCTCATAAAATTACTTACACTTCATGTTTCCTTAACTCCAGTTATATTCACAACCACATCAGTCCCTACGACTAACAACCTTTAGTTCCTTAACTGAATTTAGCACTCAAATGCCAAATTTTTATTTTCTCTTGCGCTAAGGCTTTAACACTTTTCCTCATATGACCCTGAGCCATTATCAATGGCTTAAGTGTAGAAGGAACTTACCTTCATGGCCTATGTAATCCTATATTTTTCATTATCTATCTTTTTTTTTCAATCCAGTATCCATGTGTTTTTGGACTATGACATGTGTGTTGTATGCCTAAAGAATTATATTCCTAGATACATCTCTCATGGATAAACACCTTGCCAAATTAGCTTCCCATTTCAACCTTTCAACCAATCAAATGATACCACATATCAACCACTATGCCATTGCACATCATGGTACCACATCAATTCTACTATACCACACCATCATAGTGATGCCATCCTACCACATGGCATACTTTGAGTGGTGCCATGTGTCACTCCTAAATATGCCACTTGGCCACCTAATAGGGTTGATTACTTCTGCCATGTGTCATTTCATTAGTGTTCCATGACATCTCTATACCATGTCACTACCACATTTCTGCCACATCATCAATGTTTAGCACTCATGCACTACCATTTTTACTACTTCCACCTCACCTTGTATGGAGGAGAATCTAGTATCTGGGTTTTTATGTAGAATTTTCACAATTGTGGACAAAGGTGAATTTCCTAGGCTTAGTGGTCTAGCCTAGAACAATAGAAGACAAAAATCATAAAGTTTCCCTTAGAGAAATTAAAGAATGGGAAAGAAACCTAACTTGAATTTGTAGCAAGCTTTCCTTTCCTCCTTGCTTGTAAGCTCCAATCATAGCTCCAAGTGCTATAATTAGAACCTGCACACATGAATAAAACAAGCAAAAGATCCACAACATCTATGCAACATAATCCAATTACTCTATTCAATGAATAAACAAGGCATTGAAATATATCAATGCAAACATAACAAAATACATATAGGAAAACAAGATACTCTTTGTATTGACATATATAGGAGAGAGTTTACAACCATATATAGAAGCTATATTTGTAGAAGTATCCCAAGTTGACTTGTCCTTCCTCATCATAAAGCACACCTCAACACGAACCCTAATGCATGAATGTGATGACTCCTCTATGTTCAAGGCAACAACATGACATCATTATTAGTCTCCAAATTCAAACCCTGACGCCATGGATGGCAGTAAATTTATAGGAGAATCATGGTAGTTTAGGATTTACCATTATGAGCTTGAGATCCACATACAATGGGAGGACGAGCTCAAGGGATAAGAGGTGAAATATCCAAGGTATGGTCAGATAGGATTCAAGTTCTTACCCATGGTAAATAGTTAAAACAACCGTTGGAAGCTTCTGGAAGAGGAAACTTCAGAACAATTTTTAATTTTATCGAATTTCTAGAATCAACGCACCTACAGAAAGGAGTAACTTATGCTAAAAAATGTAGTGCAGAAGGGAGAAACAAGCACTGAACGCAAGTGGCTAAGGAAGCAAGGCGTAATGGGGCTAAAAACACTGATTTTGAGCAATTAGTTCCATAAATTCATACTTTTAAGAGAGGTAATGCTTAGTGCTTTGTGAAGGGATGATGACATCATGTTCATGGATATTGATTGATTTGGTTTGTAGGTTTATTGACCAAATGTGACAAAATGGCCTATAACAGTTTACCCCCGAAAGTACAAAGTCAGAAGTGACAACTTATGACTGAAGTGATTTACCTTATGACAAGTCCAAATCAAGAAAAATTGGCTGAGATCATCATCCGATACAATACATTTTCATCATGATATGTTTGCTAAGGGAGGCATACCCATTCTCATCACATAAACTAACATAACATGTACAATGATCAAGAAGTCTCGTCCACTAATGACAAAGAGTGGAGTCATGGTTGGATGACTATCTGTATGATCATAGCCATCATACTTTGTAATCTAGTATTAATCCTGAAGTCACAACCCAGATGGATGGAACTATATTCGAGGTCTTATATCTCATTCAGTCGATCATTCAATGTACGAGTCTAACCATGTGAATAAATGAGTTGAAGTCGAAGATGGTAGACACCATATGATTATTGACCAATGAGGTAAGTCATTAACAAAAGCGAGAGAAACCACTAATGATTTTAATGTCTCTCAATATATAACATTACAATCTGTTTGGTGTGAATTGATGAGTTGGAGTTGAACACCACACATAATCTATTGGTCGAAGGCCAATGATGGAGACCTATCCCCAAGAGAAAGGAAAATTTCCATTGATGTATGCAAGCCCAAAGGTACCAAAACGAGTTTCTAAGTCAACTTCTTGGATATTCAATTGATGTCGATAATAAGTGACCCATCGCAGAAGGGCCTTGATGTATCCCCCATCACGACATGAAATGGGTATCAAGATTTGAGACAGAAAGATGCTAATGTGGAACTAGTTCAGGAATGAAAGACACGAAGGAAGGCTTAATAGTATCGTAGAAGATATCAACATAAGGACTTATCTTGAACACATCGACGACACTTTATGGAGTTAGAAACATTGACCCAAAACCAAATGTGAAGGCTTTGATATGGTATGATGATGAGCCAAAGAGGCAAGCAGATTTCGCAACCCAAGAATCAAGGAGATGAAGTGAAAGAGTGTCATGTTGAAGAGCGACTCACTACCAATAGTAGGTCAAGTATCCCATTTTCTGATTTCCCCAACTATTTCTGGTCAGCACCTCTTTATTTTTAACAAGCTCGAGGAGGATAACATATGCTGGATCTATAAGTTCATCCTTCAGATGAATCCCTCTTATTATTTTTAATGAACCCTGAGAAGGAGGGGTTTGGTCTCATCGTGTTCGACAAGTCCATCGTTGTTTGATGTTTTTATGAGTCTAGTGAAGGTACAAATCGACTCCTTTTTCATGTTTAGAGAGCTTGAAAAAGAGGCGAAAAGGAAAACTCTAAAGGTTCCTTTTCATAAAATTTTCTCTTGAGTCTAAAAAGGAATAAAATGATAAGGAGAACCTCTTAGCCATGTTCGATCAAGGTATTCTTTTTTTGTAAATAGTCTATCTTAGTCGGGAAAAGGGCTAAACTTATACTGAGTAGACATCTTTTCATTTACTTTTACGAGTTCAAAAATAAAAGTGCTTGACAATATTTTCATATTTAGGGAGTCTGAAAAGAGTTGAAAGAGGACTTTAGGGGGTTCCTTTTTCGTGATTTTACAGAGCCCTAAAAAGTAATAAAATTATACTTCACTATCAAAATGACCTGTTTCAACCAAAAAATGTTATAAAATCCTTTAAACTACTTTTACCCTACTCATAACACCATCAAAAGAAAAAAAATATAGATGATCATGGTAAAATTAGGTTAAAATATTAAAATATAATAAAATAATCATAAAATTGACCATAAATAGGTAAAAAGTCATTTTATTTTCACCATTTACATTTTACCTCTTTTTGTTTGGAGCTCTAAGTGCCTTTTTCCCCCAAACTTTAGTAGCTGATTGTGGCCAATATGATGGACGATTTCAAGTGCCGTTTCTTCCAAGTAGGAGATCTTCCCTTTCTCTTTATTTTCACAGTTTTGTTTTTTCATATCATGCATGATCTTTTGAGTTTTATGAGCTTTGTGGGTTTAATTATGAACCCTATCTCTAGCACACTCCCAACATGTTGAAAAGTGCATTGGGAAAAAATGATAACATAGGGAGGGTGTGTTGCAACACTCTGTCTCCCTTTAGGAGGGTGCACTAGGTGCAAACCAAAAAGGGCTTTTATGATTTTTACCCAATTTTCTCCCCAATTTTTGAATGATATTTGTTCTAATGATTACTTTGATGATGTTTCAGGTGTCTACCAGAGTAAAATGGCTTTGATTTGGTGAGAAAGAGAACATGAGACTCAAAACATGGATGTTGCCAATGATCTAACAACTATTTAAGCTTTGAGAAACTATGGGCTTATCAATTATTTTGGCTCCCTGGAATTAGAGCTCAAATGGAATTATTGCAGTAGTTAGTTAGAGTATGGGACATTCAAGCTCAATGCTTTAGGTTTTGGGCACACATGGTGAGCATAAATGTGGAATATTTTTTTTTGACAGGTTTTATTGAGGAGGGGAGCTCATATATTGTTATCTGGTTTGAAAAGGGCAGAGAGACTGTTAAGGACTATGCCACTGTGACACTATAGGCCATGTTCCCAACCTAAACAATATGGGAAGATTAAGATTAAGGATGTGAGACAATTTCCTCTCAAAACAATCCTATTTACCATAGCCAGATTGGTGGGAAACACTGGTTTGAATTTGAAGAACAATTCCCAAATGCAATATGATCTAGAGTGCATAGAGCCAACTCTGTTCAATTGGAATGAGGGGTATTGGAAAACATGAAGGATCAACTCAACACTACAAAGAATGAATGATGCAAGAACTTTGGTTATGGATCCATCTTCATTTCACTTGCTCTTGGATTTGTTCTGTAGCATAACCCTCCATTAGGGTTTTAGTGTCCTTTTTCTCCAAGAAAAATAAATAACAATTAGCATTGGAGAATGAATTTTTTCATTCATTGAGTACCTTGTGGAACGTCTTTGATGTCCATGGCATATTCAACCATGTTGGTATTGCTGAGGAGGTCGACCTTTGACTTGATAATTTGTTCATCCGTGTAGAGTTGTTTCTCCCCTAGAAACTCCAGAAGAGGGAAAACTAGATGGCAGTCTAGATGGGGAGAAATATTTGATGTTAGATCGTACTCCACCATATTTTTTGTTGCTTCCTCACCCAAGGGTTCAAGGTGATTTAGAATTTAGACTGCAAGGCAAGGCAATAGAAATGATGGTGGGCCACTTTATTGCTACATCGGGTGGTCACTAAGGGTTGGTTTTGGGCGGAGCCATATGTCGGGCTCACACTTCTACAAGGCTACGGTAATGTGAACCCTTAATCCATAAAATTAAGTGGTTACGATTTTAGAAATCGTAATAGTGTAGTGAAAAGATTAATATTTGAGCTAGCTCCGATACCAATTTGTGAAACATAGACGCGCAATACAGATACCAATTTGCGAAACATAGATGCACAATACAGATAGCAATTTGTGAAACAAAGATGTACAATAGCAATTTTCGAAACACAAATGCGCAATACAGATAGCAATTTGTGAGACACATATGTGCAATAGAAATTTACGAAACAAAAGCGAAACACAAATATGAAACTCATATCGAAACACATATAGTATTCTATTTCCAAGATGATCTTACAATAACTTTCTGGTCCTATATATAAGGACCTTCAAGAGTCTCGACATCATTTCTTTTCAAATGATCCTCTCTGTAAAGTTTCAAACCTTATCCTACAAAATCTTCATATTACAATAATATAAAGAGGAAATCACTATGACATAACTAAAGTTGATACACAGTGGAGATTCCTTAAAAAAAGGAACCCACAAAAAGAAAATAAAGGACTCTTGAAAATGATAAAAGCTGATACACAATGGAGATTCCTTGAAAAAGGAACCCACAAAAGGAAAATAAAGGACTCTTGAAATGATAAAAGTTGATACACAGTGGAGATTCCTAGAAATAGGAACCCACGAAAGGAAATAAAGATAAATACAATCATACAAATAATCTTAAAAATTATACACAGGGGAGATTCTATACGGAGGAACCCCCAAAAGTCGGATAATCACTAGTCTTGACCTTTGGGACTTCTATCAGAGTCATAGTCTGAAGCATGGCTGTCTGATGACTCCTGATGGAATACCTTATGATGTGGATTGATATTTATACCAGGTACAATTTGAGTTATCCAAGGTGGTTCATTTCCAAAACAAGCAGAAAATGCAGATGATGACATAAATGGGGTGCGATTTTCTGGGATGATGCCAATTTCTCCAAAATAATCAAGGCTAAAAATAAAACTAATTTTTTCTTGAGATTCTTCTAGAATGGGAATGACTGTTGTGCCACAAAAAAGGAGGTTAAATCCAAAAATATTATACCTATAACTTCTTCCAGATCTCCATGTAAAATAGACAAAGTCCATCTTGGGATTTTCCCAGTAAGTTTTTCCTTCCGAGGAGGGAAAGAATGCATAGGTAGATCCATCCATTGGCTCCAAAACCTAAAAGGGGAAGTTACATCCTCATAATACATAAATATGAAAATTTCTCTCCATGCTCTAACATACTGCATAATACCATAATAATCCATCGTTGGGCAGCAGATCCCACACGTAACGGTTTTGGGGCTTGAAGGCCACATTTTTGGGTATTTTACTGTAAAAGATCCGCGAAGTGCGAATTGTAATGGGTCAAGTCCAAGGGTAGTCTGCCATAAATATTATAAGTTAATATACAATATGTTGGCTTGTCCATGGTCCGCGGACCATGGGAATGTATAAATAAGAGCAAGGCTCTAAGTGTAAGGTGACCTTTTTGGAAATAAGAGTAATATGGGTGTCTGAATGAGATAATAGATATAAGTCTGCGAAGTGTAAGTTTGGGTTGTAATAGGAGATAGAGGCTCCACAGCTGTGTGCGCGGAGGCCTGGTTAGAGTCTGCAGCCTTGTGTATGGACCCCTATAGCTATGTGTGCAGGGCAAGAAGTTGGTTGTAACCGGATAAAGGGCATTAATAAAGATAAGTGGTTCTAAAATATTGTGTATCTATTCTCGATTTTGGTTTATGCATCTGATCGCAAATCTATATGTTTATGCTTATGTTATGGTTTTATGCATATCTTTAAGATTTATGGTTGCGCGCATCTTTGTTTAAGTTGAATAATAACTGGAAGTGTTGTAACTTTGTAAGTAAACAAAGATCTATAATAATGAGAAGCACAGGAAAGGGTAAATTACATTCGTGCTTGATTAAGGTAGTTGCACTGAAAAGATTGCTATGCAAAGTAGCCCCGCCGGTAGGATTGCTCCATGCAAACCCAAACCCCATCAAGGAATCCCTAGGGTGTGGAAACCTGGTTCCAGTACCCTCCCATACTACCTCGGGTGAGACTTCAGTCCGCGCTCTGCGGACTGTTGCTGAAACTGCCGGTAGTGTTGGGATTTGTTTGGCTAAACATTTCTGAGCCTAGGTCAGGCCCCAATAAGATAACAAATGGTTATGTTGCTAGAGGTGTCTAAAGATAAGATCGTGTAGGCTGTAGATCATTGGTTGGATCAGATAATAGGAGGATTTATCACTGAATTCGTGATAGACACAACTGTCAGCTACAACGAAGCAGAAAGAAGTTTTCTCAAGGGACCATGGGGTAAGTACATCAAATCGTTGAATACTTGGATTAAAATGTTGTTATGTGAAAAACGGGTTATGCAAATCCATTGATGTCTAGGGTAACGCGAAGTGGAAGAGGCTACCAAGGGATCAAAGGATTAAAGAACAGTCCCTTGATTTCACTTTCACGGGAAAGCGAGGAGGAGCTCGTTGGGTTCTCTCTGAGAAGTGTGGTCTAGTTGATAAAGCAGTGCATTCCATTGTTACCACCTCCATCCATGCCATTGCCCTCTTCACCTACATCCGCCCCGTCTTCACCTACCCCACCTCCACCACCTCTAATGGTTGGAATGGCGAGTGCAATCAAGCTGCCCATATTTAGAGGCATGGGAAATGAGGAACCAGACTAGTTTTGGTTTGTGGTAAAGGTAGTATGGGAAGCCTGCGTTACGAATGATAACATTAAAAAGGCTACTTTGGTGAGCACACTGCAGGATTGTGCATTGATGTGGTATATTAAGCACTCTAGCGATCATCCAAATGCCAGAATAGCAGAGATCCAAGATACATTGAATAAAGAGTTTAGCCAACCAAAATCAGAAACTCAGTCAATCATCGGATTTAAGGAGATCACGATGCTTCCAGGTGAAACCCCCTAGGATCTAGATCAAAGGATAAAAAATATGATCCGTGAGGGTAATATGACACTAACAGATGCATAGCACCTCGCGTGGTTTGTGGCGTCTTTGACACCCCACCTGAGGACAACACTGTCACAACAGAAGCTCTCAACCCAGGCAGAGGCATTAGAGATAGCGATGAGGTTGCATGAAACTCTAATACAAGATCCTAGGTTGGGAGTTCAACAAATCCACGTGCAACTACAAAACCTATGCTTAGAGATGCAGAGTTTGAAGCAGGATAGGGTGCCCCGGCTAGAGGTGCGCGAAGAAATGTGGTGTATAAAATGTAAGGGCTAGGGTCACGATAAGGACCACTGTCTTGTATTCGCGAACTATTTGGCAGGAGGGGGACGGATGCCATTGAGACGAGAGGCGCAAGCAGGTCCAAGTGTGTCTGTCGCTCTCTGGTGCACGATTTGTTAGGTGGGAGGAAAGAAAGCAACAGAAAATTGTCACTTGTTGCAAAAATATTTCCAGACTCCGCAACAACTGTACTATAATTTCTGTAGATCAACGGGTCATGATGAGCGAACATGTTGAAGTTATGAACTAATGATAGATAGGACTCCAGCTTATCAAATGCAGACAAAAAATTGAGGCCTCGATCCAGCTGCAATAATAGCGCGAGGTGGCTTGCAAGGGCGAGGACGAGGTCATGGGGGAATGGGGCTCGGGAGAGGCCGCAGACAACTAATTTGTTACAATTGCGAAGGCCCTGGGCACTACGTTCATGATTGCACCAACCCAATGAGATTGTCTTGCCTGTACTATGAACATTTTGATCAAGAAATGATAGATTGTCTGATGCTAATCGCACAAATGTGTGAAAAAAGGGTGTTGTAGCCCACTCCGACGCAAAACATCCAAATAATGAGGTCTGAATTGTGCGAAGAGGACCCAACGTGGACATGACGCTCATGCATGGCGTGACCATGGGGAGGATAAGGGGAAGAAGCCTGAAGAAGACACCTAGGTACGTAAGGCTCCTGCAAAGGAACTTGAATTTGATTTGGATAGTGCAAAAGAAACGTTTATGGAAGCTAAGAAGAGCTTCACGGAGGTTTCTACTTCAGGTAGTAGGGATCAACCAGAGATGGACTTGGATCCCTCGATGCTAACTACCTTTTTAGAGACATGTATGAAACTGTTGTGTGATAATAAGGCAGTTAAAGGACTACAAGAATTGATTGCTAGGTGCGCAGGGTCAAGGGAGCCGCGAGTAGTTCGAAAAATGTGGAAGCATGCCCTACACACCGGACGGGAAATGCGGTTGACAACACAAATTGGTGAATATGAGATCGATCAAGTAATCTTAGACCTGGGGTCAAACACAAACGTATTACCAAAAAAGACTTGGGAATGCATGGGTAGGCCCACACTACAATGGTCTCCCATTCAACTACGGATGGTGAACCAACAAAAGATCTTGCCCATGGGAAGATTGACGAGAGTAACAATGGATATCTATGGTGCGAGCCCGTAGACAGACTTTGAGATAATAGAGATTTTCGATGCAGTAACCCTTACCCCGCATTGCTCAAAATAGACTGGGCAACGGATATGAATGGAGTCATCAATCTAAAAAAGCGGAAAATGATTTTTGAGACAAAGTCCCTATGTGTGATAGTTCCGTTGGATCCTGCCAAAGGACAGTGTTACACAAAACCTGTTTGCGATGAAGGAAGCAACGAAGAACTAGATTGTATCTACAAACTAACCGTGCGGAACCAGGATTGGCTACATCCTACTGTAGATGAAAGGACCACGTGGAAGCACGCGGAATCCTGCCTATCGAAGTCCAATGAAGAAGATGAGCGATGGCACAACCAGTTGAGTGAAGTAACAACGCTAAATTGTAATATTATGACTAAATCATTGCATTGCGTAACCGCCCAGGCTCAAGATCTACCAACATATGATGGACTAATAGTGGTGGACGAATTCTTAAGCAAATTTGAGAGTGCAGTACTAGAGCACTAGAGGTTCGATGCATTAAAGTGGGTGCTTTGTGCAACACCTGCGCGTTGGTGGGGAACACATGAAGGGAATTTTGAAAGCTGGTATGATTGCAGAAGGATGATGCAGCTAAGGTTTGGGAAGCTAGAAATATGAATAACCGAGAAATATGATGGACATGATGACCCGCACATGCACCTTGTAAAATGGACCAAAGCCTATGGTGAAGAGCCCTAGCCTGAATGGGTACACTTATTCTATCATACACTGGATGTCATTCCCAGAAACTAGTATACTGAGACGGAGCTCCGACATGGTACGGGCGAATGGGATATCCTGCGCGAAGGGTTTTTATGAACATTCTTATTTTAAGACCAATGGATGGATACTGTTGACGATGCGCTACAAATTGTGAAAGCCACTATCTCCAAATTACCACAGGAACCAGAAGAAATTGTTCAACCAGAATGGTCACATTAGTTAATCCATGCCCTAGAATGTTACAACGTGCAAGCGGAGGATGATGATGATGACCCTCGAAACATTAACATCCTAGAAATAGAAGGGAGCCGTGAAGTTCGAGGATCATCGATCGAGGACCCCAACATCATAGTGCCACTAAAAACAAAATAGGTCAACATTGGTATTGATGAGGAGCCAAAGTACGTGACCCTGGGGGACTATTGGGATGATGCCACGGTGGATAAAGTCGTTGAGTTATTGCGTGAATATCAAGACTTATTCCTGACCAAAATGACAGAGTTAAAGGGGATTCTCAGTGACCTGGGGATGATGAAGATAAATCTGAAGCTAGACGCGAAGCCAGTAAAGCAGTGTCCTTACCATTTGAATCCGAAGTATAAGGAAAAAATCTGTGAAGAATTGGACAAAATGCTCGCAGCAGGAATCATTGAACCCGTGGAAGAGTCTGACTAGGTGAGTCCTATGATAGTACAAGAGAAAAAATAGAAGGGAAAAATTTGAATCTGCGTGGATCTCTGAAAACTCAATGATGCCTGCGTTCATGACCCATTCCCAACCCCGTTTACAGATGACGTCTTGGAGAATGTTAGTGGATAGGAAGCCTACTCGTTCACGGATGGGTTCTCGGGATACCATCAGATCAAGATCGTGCCGGAAGATAGGAGCAAGATCACCTTTGCAACCGAATTGGGATGTTTTCAGTACATTGTTATGCCCTTCGGGTTGAAGAACGTGCCAACGATATTTTTACGCATAGTAGTGGCTGTGTTCAAAGAATTCATTCATAAGTTTTTGGAGGTTTATTTTGATGATTGGACTATATTTGGGCTAATCAAGAAACATGTAGCTAGCTCACGGTTGATGCTGGATACGTGTTGATGACACCAGATTATGCTAAATCCTAAAAAGTGTACATTCCTCGTCCCTTTTGGCAACTTGGTCAGCCATGTAGTCTGTAGACAAGGACTAATGGTGGACCCTGTGAAAATTGTTGTCATACTCAATCTGCAAGTGCCACACAGTGTCAAACAACTCCGTACCATGTTGGGACACATTGGATACTATCGAAATTTCATTAAGGGCTATGCACAAATCACAGCACCAATGGAACAGTTGTTGAAAAAGGACGCAATGTATTGTTGGAATGATGGATGTACAAAGAGTTTGGAGATTATAAAGGAAAAGATGGCATTCGGCCCCATTTTGGTTTTCCTGAAATGGGTCATTGAATTTCATGTACACGTGGATGCGTCGTGCATCACACTGGGCACTGTACTCACGCAGGAAGGAGCAAAAGGCATTGATCACCTGATCACGTTCGCAAGTCGATGATTGTCTAAAGCAGAAAAGAACTACTCCACTACTGAGCTTGAGGGATTGGCGATGGTGTATGCACTCCAGAAATACCGCCACTATCTACTCGGTGGGCACTTTAAAATGTATACTGATCACTCTGTGTTGAAATACCTAGTGAACAAGCCTGTGTTGGGGGGGCGCATTTGTAGATGGATGTTACTATTTCAAGAATATGATTTCGAGGTCATCGTAAAGACATGATGCCTAAACATAGGCCTAGATCACTTGTCTCGAATTGAGAACAGTGAGGAGCCAACAAATTTTGAGGAGGGACTACCTGATGCACAGCTCTATGCATTGCGCATCGCAGATGGCCACTTTGAGGATATAATCCACTTCTTAACCATAGGGACCACGCCACATGGGGTATTCAGTCCAACAGAAGAAAGAATTGGTGGTACGCACAGTGGATTTTACTGTTATCATGGGGCACCTCTACAAAATGGGAAATGATGAAATATTACGAAGATATGTACCTAAATTTGAACGAGGACAGATCCTCGTAGAAGCACATGGAGGGGTTTCAGGAGGACATTATGCGGGGAGGGCGACAACACAAAAGAGTCTTTGTGCCAGACTCTGATAGCCAACTCTACATCAAGACTCAAAAGCATACTGTTGGGCCTGTGACGTATGTCAACGGACTGGGAAACCATTGCACAGGGACGAAATGCCGCTCAATCCACAGATGACACTGCAACCATTCGAGAAATGGGTGATTGACTTTGTGGGGCCCATCATGCCTCAAGGAAAGACGGGTGTGCGCTACATCATCACCGTGATAGAATACTTGACTCGATGGGTAGAAGCACAACCGGATAAGGACTGCACGGCCGCTATAGCTGCAAAATTTTTGTTCGAGAATGTGTTGACACGATTTGGATGCCCGAAAATTCTAATGAGCAACCGTAGAACGCACTTCCTAAATGAAACTATAAGCACACTCACTGAGGAATTCTAGGTATATCATCAACAAAGTACACCGTATCATCTGCAAGTGAATGGGACAGTTGAAGCTTTCAACAAGATTTTAGAGACTGCATTGACCAAGATCTATAACGCGTAGTGAAATGATTTGGATTTGTGCATACCTGCTGTGCTATGGGCATACCGAACCACTTGCAAGAAATTGATGGGTCAGAAACCTTTTTGGTTAGTCTACGGCACGGAAGCCATCATGCTAATGGAATACATTGTACCCAATTTGCAAATAGTAGCAATGACAGGCATGGTAGACCATGGAGCATTAGAAGAAAGGCTTGCACAACTGGAAGAACTAGAGGAGGAACGGTTTCTGACGGGATTCCATCAGCAGGTACAGAAGCAACGAGAGAAGGCTTGGCATGATTTCCATATCAAGTTGCGCACGTTCAAAGAAAATGATTTAATATTTCTGTATGACAGCAAGTTTGAGAAATTCCCTGGAAAACTTTGGATGCATTGGTTAGGACCATATGTAGTGAAAGAAGTCACAGATGGAGGCGCGGTCCAACTCAACAAGCTTAATGGAGAGCCCTTCCCAAGAAGAGTAAATGGTAGTCGCCTGAAGCTCTACACGGGTGGACCAACTGCCTGACTAACTAACCAAAGTACAGTCTCACCGTTCTGGACAGTTTAAAGAGAGCGTGGGACGATAAAGTAGTCTATGAGGGAGTTGTGCGATAATAGGGGTGCGCGTAGAATCGATATGTCACAAGGGTCGCGGTTATGTAGAAGGAGATGTATTGCTGCATTGACAAGCATGGAGGTGACTGTTGCCATCACTGTTCATGATAATATGTCCAAGTTATGGAGAAAAGGAGCGGGTGGTGAGCAATTAAGAAACGACGTATGAGCCCAATTTGAAACGTTCTACGGTCAATCTAGCATTAATGGGCTAGAAAAGGAGGGAACGACTGAATTTGAATTTCACAGGCCTATAAATCACAGTGGGGCATCCACCAAACAAACTGTAGTATCTAGAGAATGAAGCTATTATGCCCTCCACTAGATATGGAACCGTTGAACCTCGATGGTGGGGGAGTAAGTCGGGTGTTTTCAAAGGAGACACAGGACCTTCTAGACAGTGCAATGTCGAAAGCCAAGGGTGCCATGCTGAGCTCAATGCCGAATGTGGGAAATGTATTGGAAATTCTCAGACAAGTAGTAGGACCTGTCCAGATGCCGCTCCACAAACCGCGGTCTGGCAAGTGATCTATGGAAGCTACGGGAAAGACAGTGAATTTTGAGACAAACAATGGAATTCTGATTAAAAGTTCATCTCTAACGAGCCTTGAAGATTGGGATCTCCTAGATAGCAACACCTCTCTTGCAAAAATGCAACACAAGCTACAACAGATATTGAGTATATGGAACCAGAAATTGCAAACTTGTTGTACGTTCACAAAGAGTTCATGGCTCTGGCATCTCAGCTAGAGCTCAAATCCTATGAGGAGCCACTTTATGTTAACCGAGTAGAGTAGAATGAGCATCATCAATTAGGCGAACTAGTAGGGGAAATGGAGTAGGAGCTTGAAGAAGCGTTGCAAGAAGCAAGGTTGGAACAAGGAGGCGTAGTATGTCACTCACAGGGATGGTGAACCGCAAAGCCTTGGTAGCGCGTCTCGCCGCACCGACGAGTGACTCAGGATGAGTCACAACGATTGTGTTGGGGGCCTGTTGGGTAGCAGATCCCTCGTGTAATGGTTTTGGGGCTTGAAGCCCACATTTTTGGGTATTTTATTGTAAAAGCTCTGCGAAGTGCACAGAGCGCGAATTGTAATGGGTCAAGTCCAAGGGTATTCTGCCCTAAATATTATAAGTTAATCGACAATGTGTTGGCTTGCCCATGGTCCACGGACCATGGGAATGTATAAATAAGAGCAAGACTCTAAGTGTAAGGTGGCTTTTTTTGCAATAAGAGTAATATGGATTTCTGAACGAGATAGTAGATCTGAGTCTATGAAGTGTAAGTTTGGGTTGTAATAGGAGATAGAGGCTCTGCAGATGTGTGTGCAGAGGCTTGGCTAGAGTCCGAAGCAGTGTGTGCAGACCCTTGCAGCTGTGTACGCAAGGCAGGAAGTTGGTTCTAACCAGATAAAGGGAATTAATAAAGATAAGTAGTTTTGAAATATTGTGTATCTATTCTCGATTCTGGTTTATGCATCTGATCACAGATCTATATGTTTATGCTTATGGTATGGTTTTATGCATATCTTTAAGATTTATGGTTGTGCGCATGTCTGTTTAAGTTGAATAATAATTGGAAGTGTTGTAACTTCGTAAGTAAACAAAGATCTATAATAATAAGAAGCACAGGAAAGGGTAAATTGCATTCGCGCTTGATTAAGGTAGTTGCTCTGAAGAGATAGCTGCGCGAAGCATCCCCGCGCGTAGGATTGCTCCACGCAAACCCAGACCCCATCAAGGCATCCCTAGGGTGTAGAAACCTAGTTCCAACACCTTCCCATACTACCTCAGGTGAGACTTCAGTCTGTGCTCCGCGGGCTATTGCCGAAAGGGCCGGTAGCGTTGGGATTTGTTTGGCTAAACATTTCTGAACCTGGGTCAGGCCCCAATAAGCTAACATCCATCTAGGATAAATTTGGATCAAAGATGTATACAATTCTAGGATGTCTGGCCATTGCCTGTCCTAAATAGAGATGGTAATTATTGATAATATTCCAATCAATATTATAACTAAATCTCCCTTCATTAGAGTTATACCACTTTTCTAGGATTATTTTTTGAATATCTTTAGGTAGGGCTAAGATCTTTTGAGAAAAACATTCCCAACAAAACTGGTAATGACAAGAGCTGCAAAGGCTAACTTGGGATCTTGATCTGGAAGAAGAACATTCTCCTACTTCAAATTTTTTGACAGTAAACTCTTTCTGTCCTCCTGTTCCTTCTCTGGTCAACATGTCTACAAGATAATTTTCTTTTCCTGCTTTGTGAAAAATGCTAAAGTCAAACCCTTCAAGCCAGAGTGCTCATCGGAGTACTCTTGAATTTCCTTGCTCTAGTAGTTTTATGTTCTGCAACATTCCTTTCATATGTTTAAGGTCAATCTTTACAGTGAAAGAAAAACTTTTTAGGGAAAACCTAAATCTTTTGATTCTGTTTTTGACAATTAATATTTCTTTGTGGGATGAAGGATACTTCCTCTTCGCCTCTCAAAAAGTACCTGGAAAATTTCTTCTTTTTTAGAATGTTTCTGTAGGAGAATAGTGACCCAAGTATGCTCAAATGCATCAGTTTATAGGATAAAAGATAGGTCTTGTTGTGGTAATGATAAATATGGAAGGTCTTTAATTCTTTTCTTAATATTCCATACATCTTCTATCATTTGTGGCACCTAGGCTAAGTTTTTCTTCAACCTTTACTGGAGGATCTTGGTATCTTTAGCTTGTTCTAGATAGAACTGCCTGATGTAGTTTAGGCATCCTAGGAATCTTTGTACTGTCTTGACATTAGGTAATATATCTGGAAAATTAAGCAATGACTGTAAAACATGGGGTTGTAGCTACACGTTTCCTAAAGATATGATCATTCAAAGATATTCAATATTAGTTTGTGCTATCACAGATTTTTCTTTAGAAACTGAGAGTACTAAACCATGCTAAAAAACCATTTGGTAGAAAATTTCCAGACACTTCTTATGCTACTGAATATCTTTGCTATAGACTAATAAATCATCAATATTTACAATAATAAAATCATATGATTTAAATATATCCTCCATTCGCTTTTAAACTTGGATGGTACATTTTTTAGACCAAATGGCATAACCATCCACTGATATTGTCTGCTAGGTACTACAAAAGCTGTTTTGTACCTATCTTCAGGGTTAATGCCAATTTGCCAGAAACCACTTTTTAAATGAAATTTGCTAAAAACATTTACTCCCGAAATTTTTGAAAATAATGTATAATTACTAGGAAGAGGATACCTAATTGGTTCTAATGCTTCATTCAAAGCCTTGTAGCTGATGACAAGCCTCATTTTCCCTTTTCTTTGTTCATAATGTTTATTTACATAAAAATCCGGACAAGTCCATGCACTTTTGCAAGGTTCTATTAATTTTCTAGCGAGCATTTGCTTGATTTCTTCTTGACATAACTGTTGCTTTGTAGGGCTCATATGGTTGGCGGAGGATTTCTAAGGTCTTTGTTCCTATTGATGTTTGTATGGAAGAGAAACAAAATATTTTTTGCTAGACCAGAAAGCATCAGGATAGTCAGAAGTATAATCATTTTTTAGTTTTTTTAATATCCTTCAATGCATCTTTCCCATGAAGATTATCATGCTTCACAATTTTAGGGTTTTTCTAATCTCATTGACAATAGAATGGATGCTAAGTATACTTTTCTTACATCTACACAAAGGAAGGCTGCTCATGAGAAAAGATGGTCGTTCATGAATAGATTGCTTAATAAACCAGATAAAGATGTTCTGTATAATGATAAAGTAGTATTCCAAGATCATGATCCACAACCTAATTGGTCTCTTCCAGAGATAGATGTAGATAAGATCTACAATATGCCTTTATTCAAATTCCACACTGTTAGTCTGTTCATATTTTCCTCAGTGAATATTCCAATCACATTATCACAACAGATTTATCAAGTCCCACTTATTAATCGTGAAGATGTCGAATGGGGTTTAGAGAATGGTTGTAAATATATCCACATTGGTTTGGTTGAATTTGGAATTAATCCACTTGTAAGGCTAGGACTAAATACATCTTGCCTAACATGTGTCCTAGATTCTAAAGCCATTGAATTTAGTGACGCATTAATAGGAGGTTTTCATAGCCCTCTTAATAATGGTTCAGTCTGGTCATCTGTTATTCCAAGGTATCAAGTCTCTCTAACAGATCCAAACATAAATGAATTCCTGTAAGATTTCATACAATTTCATGGTTTTAACTTTGCTCCAAATACCCAAATAGCTCAATTACATATGACAATTTGCATTCGTTTTATGTCATCCAGCATGTCACCTATCAATCCCAAACTGTAACAAAGAGCTTTAAAAGAAGGAGTAATTGTCAACCCTAGTAATGCCACTCCTCTCCAAGTTGGGTTTAGTGAATTAACCCTACTAGATGAATGGTCCAGTAATTATGAACCACTCTCTTAGAAATACCCACAACTAGCCAGTATAGCAAACCAGCTCAAATTTGTGTCTACAAGAGATGGTCACACTAGCCTGAGCTTTCAGAATCCCAATTTGAGTCTTTGTTCTTAAAGACCAAGACGGATTGAAAGAAGTCTTTCAATATCATAGGAAAGAAATATCCTCCCTCCGAGATTTTCAGTTTCTTCTTTTCCAGTTGCAAATTTCAGTAAATATACAGAGAAGGACAACCCTTCTAGAAAGTCATGTGAATATTGTTTAGATATACAAGAAAAATCCAAAAAATATCAAGTCATTTCAGTCCACATCCAAATTGCCCAGATTGTATAATGGTACCAACTCTTGATATCAAGATGATAAATCTTCCATGAGAAAAGTCTAGTAGCAAAATTGTGCTTCTAGAAAGGAATTTATAACCTATTAACTCTGTTCCAAAGTTTAAATATGGTTCTATGCAAGGAGATTTACAATTTCTGCATTATAGATCTCCAACAGAAGTAGAGCCTTCCGAGCCAGTGAAAATTCTAAATTACAACAATTATCAGTCAGTATGTTTGTCCCAAAATATTGATGATTTAGCTAAAGATGTGATTGAAGTCAAATAACATGTAAGATGCATACATATGACACATGATATGATGTATGCTCACCAAGGTAACCTGGAAGAGCAACTAAAAGAAATATTGTGTCAATTAGAAGCTATAAATAGAGCTGTTTCTACTTTTAAAGATGCTCTCTCCAGGCCAAGATCTCCCCTAGACTATGAATAAATAGAAGCAAAAGGTCCCAAATTTTCTTATTTTAAGGTATCCCAATCATCCTCTACACTAACTCTAAAATTTATCTCTAATTACTTTATAGATATGAGTCAGCTATAAAAAGGGATTAGCCTAGCAAAAAACAAGCTATGTCTACTCAAAGATAAAATAAATTAGCGAAGAACTTTTGATATTAAGATGTCTAGAAGAGAAAGTGTGGGTGAATCCTCTAAGAATAAAAGAGATGAGCCCTTTAGCTTCTATTACAAGGAAGCAAGAAACATGGGAGATGACGTTGGCTTCCAACCTCAATCAAGTCCATTCTATAAATGGGCTCAACGCATATCAACAACAAAAGATCATGATGATTTAGTCACTATACCAAGCCAGCTTGGTTCTACATTTTTCATAAATTTGGACTGTTTAGACAGAGAAAAAGCCTTGATTCTTCTTCAAAAGATTAATTCTTAGGCTAGCCAGAGAAAAGCAGACCTAAAGACTACATGGAAAGAAGTAGTTATACAGATAACTTGGGCTTTGACAAGCAATGTAAAATTATGGTGGGAAGTTTTAAACAGGCTAGACCAGTTAAGAATTTTATAAGATGAAGACCCACTTAGAGCCATACTTATGGCACTAGCCCACGAATTTATAGGAATACTGCCAACAGATAATGATCACTATGGACAAATGTTCATGACCCAACGTCTATGTAGTATTGACCTGCTTAGTGAATATTATTGCACAATGCAAAAGATCTATGAAAATATTCATGACCATCAAAATATTGCATATCTACGGCATTATATAACATCTATACCAGGAAGGATTCCAGAGCTTGTCCACCAAAGACTCACATCACAAAGTATCTCTATAGATACATTGTCATTAGCTTCATTACATCAACATATTATCTAGATCTTAAGAAATGAAAGTGAAACTTACAAGACTAAGAAGAATGTGAAAAAATAGGTCAACTTTAGCCCCGACTTTTGTAATACCTTTGAAGAAACTTACCACTTTGGTTGTTTCAAAAATTCTAGTATGAAAAAGGCTAAGAGATCTGAGAAAACCCGTAGCCAAAATTGTAAGTGCCCAAAGTCATACCAAAAATATGATAAATGGTCTGATAGATGAAATTGACAAAAGAAAATACCTCGGTTCCAAAAGAAAAGGTATCTGTTCAAAAAAAGGACATCACCAACCAGGAAATCCAAATGTTTTATATGTGGGAAAGATGGCCATTGGCAAACAGATGTCTAGAAAAGGGCAAACCAAAAATTCATACAAAGGTAATGGAAATATTTAATTCTGTTCACAATCCTACAGATTGGCATGTTGTTTCAAATTCAGACTCATAATATGAACATTTATCTGTACACAGTGAGTCAGATGATGATATTGAGAATTATTTCAATAAGATATCTCTATCAGATAGTGAAAATATTAGTTGTACATATTTATCAAATTGTTTTATGTTTTCATCATATACTGTTCAACAACAAATAGGCAACCTCCAAAGGAAAAAGGAATCTCTCCATCCATGATATCTCCTTCCAAGAGAAAAAATTCAAGAAAATATAGATGCTCTAGAAAAATCAATAACCCAAGATGAAAGCTTTTCTGATATACATTTCCAATCAGAATACAAATCTACTAGCTATCAAGGCTCTATATTGGAAGAGATAAAGAGAATTGAACAAAGTTTACAGGAAGACAGACAACTCCTGGTAAATCTAGCCACCCAAATACGGTCTAAAGTCCAACAATTGGATGAGTTGAATTCAAAATTAGTAACATAAGCTTTCTCCACTACAAAGACTCCATTTGAAGCTCTTACCCAAGGAGAATAAAATAAAGAAATCAGTGGTATAGGAGACATAATGATAATACCGATAACCATTAAGGTGCCAGGTTACAAGGCCTATACACTAGATGCCCAAATAGATACTAGTGCTATGAGTAGTTGTTGCAAGTATAAGGCCATACCATCTTATTACTGGCCACCTACTACAGTCCATTTCAAAGCAGTAAACAAGTAGGTAATGAAGATCTCTCATGTAGCCCCAGGCTTCCCAATTAGTTTGGCCTCTCAAGAAGTCTATGTTACATTGTATAATTATGACACAGGATCTGACATGTTGCTTGGTCAAGATTTTGTAAAAAGATACATGCCGATGACAGTTGACAAGAACCAGATTATTTTTAGCATATAGAAAGAAAAGATATCAGTTCCTGTGACAAATACTTATATAGTCAGGGTCCCTCCTGATGATATAGATATAGTCTCTGAGACTATAGAAGAGCTTACAAAAATCAAGAAAATTGTGAAGCATGCTGATCTTCATGGGAAAGATGCATTGAAGGATATTACAGAAAAACTAAAAAATGATTGTACTTCTGACTATCCTGATGCTTTTTGGTCTAGGGAAAAATATTTTGTTTCTCTTCCATACAAACATCAACATGAACAAAGACCTTAGAAAGCCTCCGCCAACCATATGAGCCCTACAGAGCAACAGTTATTTCAAGAAGAAATCAAGCAACTGCTGGCTAGAAAATTAATAGAACCTTGCAAAAGTGCATGGGCTTGTCCGGCTTTTAATGTAAATAAACATTCTTAAAAAAGAAGAGGGAAAAGGAGGCTTGTCATCAACTACAAGGTTTTGAATGAAGCATTAGAACCAATCAGGTATCCTCTTCCCAATAAGGATACACTATTTTCAAAAATTTTAGGAGAAAATGTTTTTAGCAAATTTGATTTAAAAAGTGGTTTTTGAAAATTTGGCATTAACCTTGAAGATAGGTACAAAACAACTTTTGTAGTACCTAGCAAACAATATCAGTGGAAGATTATGCTATTTGGTCTAAAAAATGCACCATTCGAGTTTCAGAAGCGAATGGGGGATATATTTAAATCATATGATTTTATTATTGTATATATTGATGATTTATTAGTCTATAGCAAAGATATTCAACAGCATAAAAAGCATCTAGAAATTTTCTATCAAGTGGTTTTTCAGCATGGTTTAGTACTCTCAGCTTCTAAAGAAAAATTTGTGATAGCACAAACTAATATTGAATATCTTGGAATGATCATATCTTTAGGAAAAGTGAAGCTACAACCCCATGTTTTACAGTCATTGCTCAATTTTCTAGATATATTACCTGATGTCAAGATAGTATAAAGATTCCTAGGATGCTTAAACTACATCAGGCAGTTCTATCAAGAACAGGCTAAAGATTCCAAGATCCTCCAGCAAAGGTTGAAGAAAAACTCAGCCCGGGTGCCACAAATGACCATATA
>APFE031460455.1:106106-167418 GCA_000404065.3 Pinus taeda | reverse complement strand
AATAGTATTTAGTTATTTATAAAATGAAAATAAAATTGTAATAATTAGTGGTAATTAACTATATTTTTATATGGGCATTATGTATTTAAGGACAATGTTATAAGAGTGGTCTATTTCTCCTCGTATGACATGGAAAAGGACATGATGTGTGGGATGCAACATGTTGGCCATCTTACCTAGCACTAATGCAAGGGGATGTTCCAAGAAACCATATCCACAACAATCTAATGCCACATAGTGGGAACATGATATCAAAAAGTTTCATAATTGTATTATGTTCCCTCCTATAAAGTTCTGCAATTGTTGTCTCATGAGTTTAACTCCAACCTTGGCCCTGCTCACATCCATGATTTCCCTTCACCCTTTTGATCTTTGAAGGCTCTACTCTATGATGTTTATGTTGCTTTAATTCTCTACTTTAACAATGCAACCTCTAACTTCCATTGTTTGGGTTTCCATTAGGCTTGGTTGTTTCCTTCTGCTTCTCCCTAGTGATTGGGTTGGCACATTTAGAAGTTTCAGAGCTACTCCTCTTTGCTTGTGTCTTTCCACCTACTCTCCTCTCTCTATAGTGAGCACTCCTAATGTTATGGTCCTAGGTTTGAGAAGTTCCGCTAATTTAGTCTACATTCTCTGATCATTTTTCTATGCTTTAGTGGGCCTCCTACACCCCAATAAAAACACTCACTAATAAATATGAATGGGGGAAACAACTTTGATTGAACAGAAATAGCCAAATGGGAGTAGAAAGAAATGAGAGAGAATTGGAGAAGGAAAGTTGTTTTTTCCTTTCTTTTATTTTATTATTTTTAATTTTATAAAAGTTATTTTTCAGTTTTTATGTTTAAATAGAAATTGTATAGTTTTGGAATAATGTGTTCTTTTACTATAATTACAAGTGTAAAAAGCTAAAAAAATAGTTAATTTTATTAAGCTTTTCAATTATTTTAGATCATTTTAAATTTAAAAAATAATTAAATATCATTTTATCGTGTACAAAATTTGAATCATAGTTAGAAAGAGATCATTATAATACAATATTATCTTACTTTCTCAAATATATTTTTCCCTAAGTAAAAAGAATTTCCTTAACATCCCAATGATATATGAAAAATAATAAACACATGAATGATTGAATTGCAATGTTCATACCTTCGGAGATAATGTTAGTCTCATTTTTCTTTGAGTAAATTGATTTTACAAGGCAATGTTCAACACTTTCGTTGTGTTAATTGACATATCCTAAGGGGAACATTAGCAAGGAAATGGCGATGATTGTGGATGAGGTACAATGTCACTACTTGTTGTATCTTTTGTGCTATGAGAAGGAAGTTATATGATTGCATTGGGAATTCATTAATAAATTATTAATCTTATTGTTTATGAATTTAGCGACCTTGTATTCAAGTTTCACGGGGGTTTGTTGTTTGTGTTGGTTCTCATGTTCGTTAGATTGTATCCACATCCCACATAACATGGTTATATCACATGTTCATGGTGGATTTGCTAGCATAGGATGATCCACAACATTCCATCCACAAACATATGGGTAGACATAAGTAGCCAACAAGACTTTGGTGCAACTTATGATGAGATACAAATAGAAGCATCCAAAGACCTGGGATGAAAATATAGTAGAGTAGTCCACATTCTATTGGAGATCAGATGCACAGCTAGTTTAAACAAAATACACAGCAGATAAATCGAGCACATAAAGACATAGGAGTTAACGTGGTTCACCCAACCAATCTGGGCTACGTCCACCAAACATAGGCATCAACAATTATTTATTAATCAAATAGGAGATTACAAAAAATTAAATCCTCACAAACTCTCACTCTCATAGCAAACAATCCGAATGGTTGCCTGTTATATAACAAAGAGAATCTAACTGCCTCATAAATCCTCTCAACTCAAATTTAGGATGCATTAACTCCCTCCCAACAAACTGGAGCTAATCTAGGAACTGATTCCTATTGTTGTCATCTACTGAGATTTTGCCTATCTTATGCAAAACAGAAAATCTCAACAATTTCCACCTTGACAACAATTAGCCTGATACCCTGTTATTATTATTTTATCTTTTCTACAAGCCAAGAGAAGCCAAACACCAGCGTAGCTTCTCTAACAAAACTGGTTCGTGAACATGTCTGCACAATTCTCTTTTGTATGCACCTTTTCAAGAGAGACTCCCCTTTCAGTGATAACCTGTCTTACAAAATGGTACTTGATCGGTATATGCTTTGATTTACTATGAGAGGCCGGATTCTTAGCCAAATGTATTGCACTTTGACTGTCACAAAATAACTTGATGTTGTCCTGCAACCTACCAAATTCACCAATCAAACCTTTCAACCAAACCGCTTCTTTGCAAGCATGAGAAGCAGCAATGTATTCTGCTTCAGTAGTGGATAAAGCAACAATGTTTTGTAGCTTTGACATCCAGCTGATAGCTCCACCTGCAAGAGTAAAGACGTACCCTGAAGTTGACCTTCTCTTATCCAAATCACCTGCAAAATCGGAATCAACATATTCGCAAACAAATTCACTACTCTTATTGTAAGAAATACAATAACTACTTGTGCCTCTCAAATACCGAAGCGCCCATTTCACTGCTGACCAGTGTTCTTTACCCGGATTTTCCATGTACCTGCTGACAACCCCAACTGCTTGTGAAATATCTGGTCGAGTACAAACCATCGCATACATTAAACACCCTACTACATTGGCATATGGAATTCGAGACATATAATCCTTTTCTTCATCTGTATTAGGACATAAACTCGAAGAAAGCTTGAAATGGGAAGCAAAAGGGAATGACACATGCTTCACATTGTTCATACCAAATCTCAAAAGTATTTTCTCAATATACTTCTGTTGTGATAGCCATAGCTTACCATTGCTCCTGTTTCTGAAAATCTCCATGCCCAAAATCTGTCTTGCTGCTCCTAGATCTTTCATATCAAATGTCCTTGCCATTTGAGCCTTCAACATGTTGATTTCTTCTATGCTTTTGCTTGCTAAAAGCATATCGTCAACATACAATACTAAGATAATGAATATGCCATTTTTTAATTGCTTAAAATAAACACAATGATCATATTCACTTCTAACATATTTCTGACTCAACATGAAAGAATCAAACTTCTTATACCACTGCCGAGGCGACTCCTTCAGGCCATATAATGACTTCTTGAGCCTGTAGACAAATTTCTCATTGCGATGCTGAACAAACCGTTCTGGTTGTTCCATATAAATTTTCTCATCTAAGTCTCCATGTAGAAATGCAGTCTTAACATCTAACTGCTGCAACTCTAAATCAAGCAAAGCCACTAACGCTAACACAATTATAATTGAAACTATTTTAACAACTGGTGAAAAATCTCATGAAAGTCAATGCCGACTTTCTGAGAGAACCCTTTTGCAACCAGCCTCGCTTTATACCTGTCTTCCGTATCATTCACACCCCGTTTCGGCTTGAAAACCCATTTACACCCCACAGTTTTCCTGTCTTTCAGAAGCTCAACCAGATCCCATGTGCCATTCTTACCTAAGGCCATTATTTCATCCTTCATGGCTGCTTTCCACTTGTCACTTTTCGAACCTTCTATTGCTTCCTGATAGCACATAGGTTCATCGTCATTAGCAGTAAATGCAACTGAAGTAACATAATCATCATACCTTCTTAGTGCCCGTTTGATTCTAGTCAACCTCCTTAAGGATGTTTCTGGCACTTCCTCGATTGGATGACTACCATCTGTAGGAACTTCTTGACGATCAGTATCTGAGACCTGTTCATGATCTATACCTGAACCCTGTTCATGTTCTGATTTTGAAACCTGTTCATGACTAGTATCTGAACTATGGTCATCATGACTATCATTAGAAATGCTATCAAACTGAATGTGCTGAAAGTCAGATACAACATCCTGTTTCAATCTACTATCTACATCTAACTGTACAAGAGAGGATTCATTAAACTTTACATCTCTGTTGATGATGATTTTGCGGGTAGTAGGATCCCACAATCTATATCCCTTTGTTCCAACACCATACCCAACAAAGATATACCTTTTAGACTTTGGATCTAATTTAGTTCATTGATGTTTAGGCACTAGAGCATATGCATCACAACCAAACACTCTGAGTTTAGAATAGTCACAAGGGTGACCTTTTCATACCTCTTGAGGAATCTTGCAGCCTATCGCCGTTGATGGAGATCGGTTTATCACATAACAAGTTGTTGCCACCGCTTCCGTCCGCAACTCCTTTTGCAACCCAACGTTACTCAACATACTCCTTCCTCTCTCTAGAAGAGTCCTATTCATGCATTCAGCAACTCCATTTTGCTGAGGAGTATAAACCGTGGTCTTATGTCTCTCAATCCCTGCATCCTTGCAATAGATGTCAAACTCCTTGGAAGTAAACTCACCACCATTGTCAGTTCTTAAAAATTTTATTGTTCTACCAGTGTTGTTTTCTACCAATGCTCTAAACTGCTTGAAAACTCAAAAAACATCAGACTTCCTTTTCAACATGTAGACCCACACTTTCCAAGAAAGGTCATCAAAAAATGACACAAAATATGACGAGCCACCATATGAGGTTGTAGGGGCTGGACCCCAAACATCTGAATGGATATAGTCAAGTATTCCTTTACTAGTATGTTTTTCTGTTTTAAATTTTTGCTTACCTTGTTTTCCAAACAGACAATATTTACAGAAATCTAACTTTCCAGACTTTAGATTTGGAAGTAACTTACGATCAGCCAAAATTTGTAACCCTCTTTCACTCATATGGCCCCACCTTTGATGCCATAAGCGAATGGAACTACTGTCATGTTCAGACACCATAGACACATAATCTGACCCTGTTCTTCCTTCTAACTGAAATAGATTTCCTACCTTCTTAGGTTTCATAACTAGTAAAATACCTTTGTAAATTTTCGTTACTCCACCTTGAATTACAGTTTTATATCCATTTGTATCAAGTGCTCCTAGTGAAATGAAAATTTTGTTAAATCTGGTACATGTCTCACATCAGTTAACATTTTGGTTGTCCCATCAAACATTTGCAACTGTATACTCCCAATTCCCACAATATTACATGTTACATCATTACCCATGTACACGACTCCATCATTAATTGATTTATACGTCTTAAACCATTCTTTATGAATACACATGTGTTTTGATGCATCGGAATCTAACAACCAATGTTGATCATGATTTGACAAATTAACTGATAATACTTCATCACTCATACCTAAAGCAGATGCCGAACCTGTATCTGTCGTATTTGCCTCCTTCTTCTGTGTTGAAGAATCTTCTTTAGAAGTTTGTTGTCGCTACCAGCAGTCCTTCCTGAAATGCCCTGATTCGCCACAAAACCAACACTTTACCTTACTCTTCTTCCCTTTCGACTTTGAATGTGAGTCGCTCTGCCTACTGGAGCGTCTTTCTTTAGAATGACCTTTGACCATCATTGCTTCTGATGTAGAGGTTTCTAAATGCTACCTTCTCCTTGTTTCTTCAAGTAATAAATATGCAACTACATTATCAAACTCAATGGTTTTTGATGAACTAAGACTTATAGAAGTAACAAAAGGATCCCATGACTCAAGCAACGAGCACAATAAAGTAATAGCTTTATCTTTGGATTGAAATTTTACTTCTATACTTTCTAATTGCACCAGAAGAGTATTAAAAGCATTCAAATGATTAGCAATCGATGTACCTTCCTTCATTCGCAAATTGTACAACTGTCGCTTCAGGAGAATCCTATTGGTTAAGGATTTTGTCATGTACAGCTTCTCAAGCTTCTTCCACAAACCAGCAGTTGTTTTCCCCGACACGATATTAAACAAAACATCATCCACCAAACATAGTCGAATAGCACTGACTGCTCTTTCATCCATCTCGTCCCACTCATCATTTGTGATGTTGTAAGGCTATTTGGATTTACCCATCAATTCCTTTGCCACACCTTGTTGCACAAGTAGATCGTACATCTTCACCTTCCAGATCTCGAAGTTTTTTTTGCCATTAAAGTTCTCGATCTCAAAACGAGCACTCTGAGTTTTTGCCATATTGTATCAAGCAAAAAACAATCTCCAATTCCAACTTATTAATCAATAAAATTAATATCTAACAACAAAATGCCTTCGCCTTCTACTGTACTGTCTTTATTCTATCAAAAATCGCTCTGTTGTACAAACAACAAATTATAAAATAAAAAACCAAATAAACAATTGTAGTTTTACCAACACAGTTCTCAGTTGGCGCTCCGAAAAGGACTTGGCGCTACCAGAACAACGGACGATACGCGCTGAGAACAAAATCGCTCTATGTAAATGGAAAATTGGTGCGATTTTTCCACTCGTATATGCGCCGATCAGGATCTTGGCACCCTGGCACGACTAATAAAGTCGGATCCGTGCCAATTGGCACTTTTACTCCCCGATTACCCGCGCCAATCCGTTCACTGGATATTATTGGCGCAACTGTTTCATCAGAACCCGCGCCAATCGCCAAAACTCGGAAAACTCCACCTAGAGCTCTCCGTTCACACGCATGCACTCGCTCCAACATACTCTGATACCAATTCTTGAAGCATAACAACACGCAACGGAAACTTAAAGACAAAATACAGTATAAAAATTATACACAATAGGTACAATGATTTGACATGGTTCACCCAACCAATCTGGGCTACGTCCACCAAATAGAGGCATCGACAATTTTATTATTAATTAGAAGATTACAAATAATTATTTCCTCACACTCACTAACCCATCCCAATATCTGTACGGGCATATATTTTATAGCTAAGAGAATCTAACTGACTCATAAATCCTCTCACAACAAATATAGGATGCATTAACTCTTTCCCAACAAAATAGAGCTAATATAGCAACAAATCCTATTGTTGTCACCTACATAAGATTTTTGCCTAATTTATGAAAACCGAAAATCTCAACATTTTATTTTGTATAGTGAATATAAAATAGGTGACTAGATATATTAATAAAAAGAAAAGCAAAGCAAAGCAATAAAGATTTTAAGGATTTTTTTAATTGAAATTATCTTTATTAATTTAATTGATTATTGATTTTTACATATTGTTAAATGAAAAACATTTAATTAGGTCAATGAGATACACTAGTTTGATGGTCATTTTCTTTTTCTAGTAGAAATGAGTTAAATATATATATATATGAAAATATTAGTTACTTATAATTATGAAACAAGTGCCTTTTGGGTTTTGTTATAGTACAAGCTCAGCCCCATATTGGAAAAGGGAGAATAGTACGACCTCAGCCTCATACTGGAAGGATCGAATCATGATCAAGTGCTCGGAGAATAGTAGTAGGAGGGTAGTCTTGCGCGAGGGAAATCGCGCTCCCAGAAGGAAGAGGAGAAGTTCGGCAGATGGGGCATGTTGCTTGCTGACGAAGCCATTTGTCGATGCAGTCAATGTGGAACATGTGACCACAATCAGGAATAATCCTCACAACGTCCGACTCCTTGTAATCGCTCAGGCAAATCGAGCAACACTTCTTATCCTCTGCTTCGTCTAATTCATTTCCTTGTGCAGATTTGAACGATTGGGAGACTTTGTGAAAATATAACATTTTGGGGAACAAATCCAAGGTGCCCTCCTCGATCCCAGTCACAGTGCTGTCGTGGTTGAAATGGGTGTATTGAAGGCGGACTGCGCGATCGTTAGCCCATCTTCGTGGTTCAATTGGGTTGTTTGAAGGCGGATTGCGTGAATTTCCATTGAAACAACGTAGGAATAAATATGCAACTGCAAAACGATAATAAACGACCATGATAAACGAAGAACAAATGGAATTTTGTAGCGACAATATACCAAATAATAAAGTGACATAATGACGGCAATTATGTTTCCAGTTACCCACAACAACACCACTGTAGACGTTCCGCCTCCACCAGAATTTTGAGTATTGGGTGAAGTCGAATTTCGGTCCATCTGAGTATTGGGTGAAGTCGAATTTTGGTCCATCTCCGTAACTAGTAGATATGCGTGCATCGGCTTTGAGACTAGTTATTACGCCTGCCGCAACGCAGCCATTCAGAGGTTCGCTTTAATGGGTGATGGAAGGATTTGTGGGGCAAAATGAGGCATTCTTGATCTACCGTCCTGATTTTCTCGGTGAGATGGCTGGCTTGAGTTGAACTTGTTAGTTGACCAGGGGCATAATGGTGCCAGTTATGGAATCTTCCTCGATTTCGCCCTTGCGCATTTTTCGTTCTGAGAGTAAATGCAGCGAAAGCAAGAATACAAGGGGCAATGCGATCGGCCTGCCCAAGTATAACTTTGGGGCGAGGTTAGAGATTCAGCCACGTCAATTAACACTCCAATAGTAAGGCGAGGCGCAATAGCTGGGCTCACACAAACCAAGAAGGTGGCCCAGTGTTACTTACACCATTCACGGTTTTTTATTTTTTATTTTACATATTGGTCATTTCAGCAACTTAAGCATCGCGATATGTTATTTCAGAATTTCCCTCGAGAATTATCAATTATATATTTTAAATTATTTATTTTATATATATTATATATATATATATAATATATATATATATTATATATTAATTAATTAAATGAAAAATTACAGTCATTTATTTAATCATTATTTATAATTAAATTTATTCATTTTCTTTTAACTACTTTCACATTATTTAATATATATAAAGATATTCAATTAGAAGTTATAAATTTTGATATTAAATTATATATTTAATTTTAAATTCTTCTAAAGAGTTTTTCAGCAATTTTATAACATTTTAAAAACTTAAAATTATTTTTTTATTAGATTAATAATAGTGTTCACCATTCTTAGATAGTGTAATTTTTATCTGTGGTTAAATAGTAATGTTATTTAGAAATTTCAATATAAGTGTTAATGGTTAAAGTTGAGTATTTTAATATTTCATGTTTTAAAAAGTAAAAATAAACTTTATATTTCATGCTTGTTAGTTTTGGTAACAAAATGACTCGAATAGTATAATACTAGAACCTATTCTAGAACCATTTTGATTTAGATCCTAAATAATCTCACTCGAATATCACCTCTATTTCCCAAATATATAATTTAAAAAATTATTATTTCTTTCTTAGCATAGTACTTAAAAATATGTTGGCAGAAACCCAAAAAAACTAAAATGTATAAAAATTAAAATACAAATTAGTCACTCAAGGATTTAAAAGTGGAAGTTCATATCGTTAACCTATACTTTCCGAGAACTTAGAGAAACGGAGTTCTTCAATTCAATATATTTTGGAATCATTGAATTAAATAATAATACATTAATTTATATTTTATATATTTTTAAATTACGTTATTATATTTATTTATTGTATTCACTATAATAAATAGAATATAAATTCAAAAACTTTTAACATAAATAAATAAAATCAAACACAATAATTAATTAATACAAAAATATTCACTATTAATATAATTTAATATTTAATTTTCATTATTTATTAGGGATATCTATTTTATTTTTCATATATTATTATATAACTTTTTTATTCAAAAATATAGTGGATTAAGAATCTCTTTTTTAATCTAAAAATACTGCTTTTTATCTATATGATTTTTTGTAGTATTACTTATTATAATGTTAAATTTCCTTATATTAGTTTTATCATCTAAATTTATTATATATAAATAATTTTAAGAATATTAATTTTTAAATTTATTTAATTTAAAAATTACAATTGATAAAATAATATCTATTAATATGAGAAAGAACTTTCATAAATATTATGATATTATTAAATAAAATAGATCTGTGAAATCATGTGTATTATCTCATTTTTATTATATTGTGATATTAAAGTCAACATACACCAAACAAAAAGGGTTCATGATTATAATTTTTTAAAGATGAAGATAGATTGTTCCCTGAGTATATGATATGAGGTGTTTATTATTGTTTTTTAATTTTCGTGGTTTGTCCATGGAATCTTCTTGTTTTACCATCATTTAACAAGAGAAGTTATTGAGCAACAAGCTCTTGACTAAGCATTGATATGGGAGAGAAAAATCCATTAAAATTACTTAGATGGAGAAAGATGCTAAGTAAGGATGGAATAAAGCGCCGTAGGAGAAAAAGGCGAGATTTAAAGAAATATAAAAAAACTTTTTCGAAAAAGAAAGGAAAGAGGGCCTAGGCAAGTGGGTTGGCATACTAAAAAAGAAAGACACTGCTAATAAAAATTAGCTAGCGAAGAAAATGTATAAAAAGAAATTAGCTTGGAATCAAAAGGGATTATTGATTCCAATGGCAAGCCTATCTCAGCTCGAGGGGAACTGGAGGATTATTTCATGGTCTCCTTTTTCAAAAAGTCCCATTAGTTAGTATTGATGATTAACTCGTCTTCCAAACATCATCTTCCACTGGTTTAATGAGATGGGAGAGAAAAATACATTAAAATCACTTAGCTGGAGAAAGATGCTAAGTAAGGTTGAAATAAAGCATCGTAGGAGAAAAAGGTGAGCTTTAAAGAAATATAAAAAAACATTCTTGAGAAAAAAAGGAAAGAGGGCCTAGGCAAGTGGGTTGGCACACTGAAAAAGCAAGACGCTGCTAATAAAAATTAGCTAGCGAAGAAAATGTATAAAAAGACATTAGCTTCAAATCAAAAGGGATTATTGATTCCAATGGCAAGCCTATCTCAGCTCTAGGGGAACTGGAGGATTATTTCATGGTCTCATTTTTCAAAAAGTCCCATTAGTTAGTATTGATCATTAACTCCTTTTCCAAATATTGTCTTTTACTTTTGTTAATTGGCCATAAGGCTACTAATCAAGAATTCTTATTTTCATTCCTCTTTGAAATATGGTCTAGTTATCAATTAACATAACACAACCTCCCTTCACTTTCCATAGTCATTTACTACATCATGGAGCCACCTGATGACTAGAAGAAACAAAAGCTTGAATATCATTATTTCCTCTATTTCAGTTGATTGAATATCGACTAACAAAACTTAGCGCTACTAAACATTATTTTATTAAATGGACATCAGACCGGTAGGGAAATAAAGACATGCACCTAACACTTTTCATTGTTTTCGTTGATGAAACATCAAAAAAACAAAACCCGATGACGTTAAGTGCCATATGTTAATTGAGAAGTAAGTAGTTTAGGATCATCATGAATGCATAAGAAAAGTTTATAGTATAGTGAACATACCTCAATCAATGAAAATGGTAATAAAACCCATCAAAATGGTAATAAAACCCATCAAAATATGTCTCTATTAACTTACGTATGAGCTATAAGGCTACCAGAATGTATCACATCACTATGACTATTTCCCTTTGGGGCTAATGCTAGCCAACTAAAATATAACCCACTAAAAGTAGCATTTTTTCCAAGCTTAGCTTATTATTTGTTATGTAGTCATGAAATATATTATCACACTATTTGGTGTAGAGAGAATTTTTTTGTTTGTTTCAAGTATAGCTGAGTTACTGATATTAAATTATATATTTGATTTTAAATTCTTCTAAAGTAAAAACCTAAAATTAATTTTTATTAGATTTTAGATTAATCTAGTGTTCGCAATTCTTAAAAACAAATTTTAGATAGTGTAATTTTTATCCGTGGTTAAATAGTAATGTTATTTAAAAATTTCAATAGAAGTGTTAATGGTCAAAGTTGAGTATTTTAATATTTGATGAAAGGAAAAAAAACTTTATATTTCATGCTTGTTAGTTTTAGTAAAAAGATGAGTTGAATAGTATCATACTAGAACCATTTTAATTTAGATTCCAAATAATGTCACTCGAATATCATCTCCATTTCCCAAATATATAATTTGGGAAATTATTATTTGTTTCTTAACATTCTACTTAAAAATTTGTTCCAGAAACCCAAAAAACTAAAATGTATAAAAATTACCCTACAAATTAATCACTCAAGGATTTAAACGTTGAAGGTCATATCTCTTAACCTATGACTTTCCGAGAACGAGTTCGTGAATCAATATTATGACTTTCCGAGAACGAGTTCGTGAATCAATATTATATTGGAATTATGCAAATTAAATAATTAAATACATAGATTTATATATTTATATGTTTTGAAATAAAGCTATTATATTTGTATTCACTATAATAAAAAAAATATAAATTAAAAACTTTAAAATAAATAAATAAAATCATAACAATAATAATAAATTAATATAAAAATGTTAACTATTAATATAAATTAAATCGATATTTATTTCTCAATATTTAATTAGGGATATTTTATTTTATTTTTTTCATATATTTATTATAATAATTTCTTTATTCATAAATATAGTGGAATTAAGAATCTCTATTTTAAATATAAAAATATGGATTTTTATTTTATATGATTTTTTGTAGTATTACTTATTATAGTGTAAAATTTTCCTCGATATTAGTTATATAATGTAAGATTTAGTTATATATAAATAATTTAAGGATATTAAAACTTTTAAATTTATTTATTTAAAAATTAAATTGATAAAATAATATATATTTGTATGAGAAAGAACTTTCATATATATTATGATATTATTAAATAAAACAGATTTGTGAAATCATGTGTATTATCTCATTTTTATTATATTGTGATATTAAAGTCAACATATACAAAAAAAAAGGGTTCATGATTATAATTTTTGTAAAGGTGAACATAGATTATTTCCTGAGTATATGATATCATGTGTTTATTGTTGTTTTTAATTGTCGCGGTTTGTCCATGGAATCGTCGAGTTTTGCCATCATTTAACAAGGGAATTTATTGAGCAACAAGTTCTTGCCTAAGCATTGTTTGCAGTGGGTAGGGAAAGGGTGGTACAATAGACAAATAAATTCATGCTATCAAAACAATATCACTTTCACTAATGATATGAAGTTAGTGATTACCAATATTGCTGCTATGGTTGTTAATTGAAGCTTTCACAAGAAGCAACACAGTTACTCGAAGCATTTTCTCTAAGATTAGATCAAGGTTATAAAGTGTTGTTTCAACAAGAAACAACAAAAAAACATATGAGGATCAAATGTGACTATTGTAATAGATTTAGAGATGATGAAAACAAGTCAATGAAGAGACAACCAGACTAATAGTTTTCCTTATTAGAAATAAGAAGGTTAGCAATAGTTAATTTCAAGTATGTAGTTAGCTATAAATAAGGTTTGAATGTAATACCCCTCCTCCTTTATGTTAATGTTTTTCTATATGTAAACTGAATTGTTGTAAACCTGATGACGGGGAAACCATGATGTATTGGAATGAATATGAACAGTAAAGTATTGTAATAAATAAGTTTTAATAATAAATGGAAGAAAATAGAGTTGGAAAAGCACTTGGGAAAGAAACACTAGAGTAAACGGATTATTGCCGAATTTGGAAAAATCATCCTCGATGGATAACGCTAAAATAAATCTTCCCTTAAAAGGACTCCTAAAAATCCCTAGGAGCTAACCAGTAAGGTTTAATGAGATGGGAGAGAAAAATCCATTAAAATCACTTCGTTGGAGAAAGATGCTAAGTGTGGGTGGAATAAAGCACCGTAGGAGAAAAAAGTGGGCTTTAAAGAAATAGAAAAAAAAAAATTCGAAAAGGAAAGGAAAGAAGGCCTAGGCAAGTGGGTTGGCACACTCAAAAAACAAGACGTTGCTAATAAAAATTAGATAGGGAAGAAAATGTATAAAAAAGCATTAGCTTTTGATTCCAATAGCAAGCCTATCTCAACTTCAGGGGAACAGGAGGATTATTTCATGGTCTCCTTTTTCAAAATGTCCCATTAGTTTGTATTTATCATTAACTCATCTTCCAAATATTGTCTTTTACTTTTGTTAATTGGCCATAAGGCTACTAATCAAGAGTTCTTATTTTCTTTCCTCTTTGGAATATGATTTAGTTATCAATTAACATAACACAACTTCCCTTCACTTTCCATAATCATTTACTACATCATGGAGCCACCTGACGACTAGAAGAAACAAAACTTGAATATCATTATTTCCTCTATTTTAGTTGATTGAATATCGACTAACAAAACTTAGCGCTACCGAACATTGCTCTATTAAATGGACATCTGACCGGCAGGGAAATAAAGACATGCACCTAACACTTTTCATCTTTTCGTTGATGAAACATCAAAAAACAAAACCTGATGACATTAAGTTCCATATGTTAGTTGAGCAGTAAGTAGTTTAGGATCATCATGAATGGATAAGAAAAGTTTATAATCTAGTGAACATACGTCAATTAATGAAAATGGTAATAAAACCCATAAAATATGTCTCTATTAACTGATGTATGAGCTATAAGGCTACAAGAATGTATCACATCACTATGACTATTTTCCCTTTGGGGCTAATGCTATCCAACTAAAATGTAACCCACTAAAAGTAGCATTTTTTCCAAGCTTAGCTTATTATTTGTTATGTAGTCATGAAATATATTATCACACTATTTGGTATAGAGAGCATTTTTTTGTTTGTTTCAAGTATAGCTGAGTTACTATGCTCAAGCTTCCTACTAGGTGTAGCAGAATCACACAAATTTTCTTGCTTACCATATATAAGTATATTGGTGTGTCTTCTGCCAAAGAGATTTAATCCCTATAATAGTCACACAAATTTTCTTACAATCCATTTAATACTGTCAGACAATAATACCTCATGGATTCGTGCAATATACCGTTTCGTATAAGATGAAAAATTTGTTATTAGCAATAGCCGAGTTATTGTGTTCAGGATTTCTGTTAAGTATAGGTGAGTGAGGAAAATGTCAATCGCCAGTCATGGTTGTTCATAGTCGATTCCACCAGGAAATTCATTCTTGCCATCATATCATGAGTGAATTATTAGTTTCTTTGAATTTTCTTAATATCAAAACATTGTTTATGATGTAAAGAGTACTAAATCTTCCATTTTTTTAACTTGTATTGGATGTGTGACCGGAGGGTATTTTTTCACAAAAATCTTCCACCCTAATATTGCTAGAAATGGAGAGATATGTGTCAATACTCTGAAGAAGGATTGGAATCTAATACTTGGACTGTCACACATTCTACTTGTATATGTTCAACCACTTATCAATTTAGCTTATTTATGGGTACAATGTGATTATGTTCATTCATACCTTGAAGCCCAAATTGAAGATTAAAGTGGCAATTTCAGAGTCTATTGTTTTAAATGAAGGCCCAAGAAATACCCTCGTGACCTCTCCTACCCCACTTCTACCATTCAAAACAAATATGAGAATAATATTCAAGATCCAATCATAAAATGTCACTTCAACAGAAGCTATAGCAGTTGGATTCAATTTAGGAGGGCATGGTAGAACCTGAATTGTATGATATGTACCTTTCAACTATAACATATGAATATTCTAACACCAAGCTTTGTAATGTGTCTTAACAATGGTATTAGGTTTTTTACAATAGTCATAGGTTTTCTGTAGTGCTTTTACAAAGCTTTTTCTGACTAATGCTTAACAAGATGACTTGGCTCTAGGTCTATGGAGTTGTTTCATACATTCAATTTACTCTAGCATGATGATATGCAAGTGTTTGTTGTAGCATGGTTTCTTCTGTACTATAGAGGCCATCTACAACCTCTTTGTTGATGCATTTCTAGTTCAAAGATGGATTGTAGTCAGTGTTATTTTGTTTATATGCATCTTTACTTCTTATATATATGAGAAAATTTGCATATTTGTGTATAACTGTTTAGATTCATATTGATGTGCATGAATATTTACATTTTTTTTGAAAAAAATTAATATTTATGTATTTTTTGGTTCACTAGTATTTTGGTTTGGTTTTTCTCCAATTATCAGTTTTCGGGTGAGCTGGTTCGATGACTGGTCCAATTCTGATAGCATTGGTTCATTTTCCATCGATCATTTCTAGTTTTAACTTTTGAGTCTTGATTTTTAATACTTATGACCTTAGACCAAGTCTTTGAATCATCACCTTTTAATATTTTTGAGTTTGAGTAATTTCAATTTACTAGTCTAGTATTTAGACTTTAGTATCTACTCTTCAATCATTTATGATGTGTGAATCAATATATTTCATTATTGAATTTAATTTTGAATCATGTTTATAACACACACACACACATATATTGACATCCCCCTATCCCCTTGAATTTTCCTAAAATTTGGGGGTGCTCCCACATGTTCCCCCTGTGTGTCTCCCCATTGCCACGTCCCCCTATCTTGGAAACTAGGTGGAACATTAGTTTTAATTGCTTGATATTTATTCATTGAATGAATGATACCTCTTGGGTATGAATCTATAGTATTGATTTGAGTGTCACGGTTGAGTGTATTGGTTGATGAAAAATGTTGTTGATGATGCCACTTTTAGTTTAGAGACCCAACCTTTATGACAAGTTTTATAGGTGGAATCCTGAGTTTTATAGGAAAGATAAATAGTTAGTCTTCATAGAACATCTAAAAATGAAATCTAAAATGTTCACCATTGAACTCATGTCGCTGTAAGTTTGGTCTAGGGGTCAACCCTGACTCTTGAGAATTGCAGGAATGTTACATTACTCCTTAAGCTCACCCAAGAATTCTATCAATCTTCCTCAGACTTCATTCTTGAGTTAAGCATAGATCTAGGCAAAAGAGCTATGGAAACGTATTGTGGATTGGTTGGAATAGTGAAATCTTCGATCTCTACCTTATGGAATCCTCATACCCTATCTAACTAGAATCCTAAAGGTTTTTGTTCTACTTTGTAGTCTTGCAATGCAAAATTTAGATATGACCATTTATATGCTTATGGGCCAACTCCTCAATGTTTATACTTGCTTTGATGAGGAATTATTATTATGAATTATCTTCGGTAAAATAGACCTTGGAAATATGAAACTGATGTCAACAGGCCAAATTTGGGTTAGCTTGAAAATATGAAATCAGCGTGCCTAATTAAGATTGGTAGTATATATGTGAGTATTTATGTATGTATTCAAATTGGGATGAAAATCGAAGTCCAATCCTTTTTGGGACAACATGTATGTTCACCTCTCATGTATATATAGGTTTTTTTCTGTGACAAAATACACACCCATGTAGCTTAGAAAACTGTAGTTGATGGGCCATGAGTTGGAGTGCAGGTTGGTCATGAAAGATTGGATGTGTCCTGATCCAAACCTTGCAAGAATAATTATGTATGTATCCTTAAGATAAGGGAGAGAATCCCATTACAACGATAATGTAATGGGTGTTAGCACGAAGAAATTATGGATGAAATGACAAATTTGTACACAACCATGAGGGCTTGCAAGTATTTCTTTGGTATTGCTACAGGTTGGCTACGTATGTACTTACATAGCTAAATAGATCATCATATCATGGAACTTCTCACTCAACAAGGAATAAGAGTCACACCAGACCTCTTTCTCCTCATCATAGTGTCTAGTAGAGGCTACTCTGTGATGGTTTTGGAGGCTTTTCTTTTGGTCAAATTTGGACATCACCTAGACCTGGAAATGAATTTGCATTGTGGAAGTCTTCCTCCAATTCTCTTATGCCCTTGGATCTGAACCAAATAAACAAGCTTAGTATGCAATTGAGATTAAGCTCTCTTTAGCCTTGCTCATGATCCTTTTTAGCTCTTGGGGAAGCAAATAAACAAGTTTAGAATGCAATTGATGGTAAGCTCTCGATAGTCCTTCTTATGATCCTTTGTAGCTCTAGGTGATTGTATCTGAAGTAGATTTTAGTCGTTGATAGGTTAATTCAGGTCTTCAAAATCTAATGTCATTAAAGACTTTTCCTTGACTACCACCTTATCCAATGACTCGAACTTGTTATGATCAATCCTAGGATTGCCTGAGTTGATTTATGATATGGTGGATTAGTGAAGGAATTTTCCTATAGGTGTTAAAGTTTCATGGCCAATAAGGATTTTTCCTCTCAAATTGGTGTCAAAATGAATTTTGTGTGCCTTAGAGAATTTAATGCCACAAATCATAGTGAGATGTGCTTGAGTGTAGGTTAAGTAGTTTCATTGTGGGAGAGCTAATATGCATTTACAATGTTTATCAAAAGAAGAAAGGTGCAACTAATATGCGTTTATAATGTATATGAAAAGAAGAAAGGTGCATTGTAGAATGCATCTGGGGTCATGAGGCATCATGTCACTATACCAGGGATATAAAAATAAACGGATGTAAAAAATGTTAATAAAAGAAGGATACATACAATATTTAGTGAAAATAGGGGTTTTATAAATTGGGAAGGTGTATTTGATTTATATTGGTAGGGGTTTAAATAATGCGATTTTTAGAGGTACTTTCCAATATGTATTCAAAGTAAGGGTATTGTTTAGTATGCCACGAACACATGTGCTGTGTCAAATGTTCAATGAGTGAAGCCCCCATGGGCGAAATGCATCATAAAGTATGGAGACCTAGAGAAAAATAGCAAACAACAATGACAAAAACAAAGTAGCATAAATGAAGAGAGACAACCAGAGAGAGGCTATAGAACAAAGACTGGGATACAAGAGGACTTAATTATCCATACTTATACCCAAGAGGTCATAGGTTTCCTACATAGGGAGTCTAATCTAGGTGCATCTGATCTCCAGGGAAACTTCAAAGTTTAATCGGACCAAGGGTTCTTAAAAGCCAAAGGAAGGGTTAATTTGTGAATGTGTTTATAAAAATGATTGTAAATTATTTGTAAAAAAAATCCATAGATTGAGACTTGCTCTAAAAAAGACAAGTCATAGTTTTTAGAAGTTTCTAAGAATGAGTCATGAGGACAGGTGTCGATTCAATCTAATGAATCATGTAACTGAAATGAATATGATGGTAGAGTTTGAGTAACGATTCATTGATGAGATGAGGGTGAATGTGTATGTTTAGAAATCAGTTACCGAATTGTAAGGGTAGTTGTGTTATGCTGGCAATATCAAATCCAAGTATAAATGTAAACTGGAGGATCATTTTCGAGGTTAGCTAGCTGAGGAAAAGAAGTTAGTTCAGTGGACTCAATTTGAGAGGATGGATAGGCTGGAAGAGCACATGTAGTAGTACCAGTTAGATTGGATGTAATGACAGGTTCATTTAATGGAGAGACCAAGTTTATTCCAGGTTTTTGTATGATGAGATTATATTTAATGTATTTAAAATTTCGATCAATTAATGAGAAGTATGATGCTGTAAATTTTGGTGTGAGATTGAAGTTAATTGAACAAAATTTCTTAGACCAATGGTTTTTGTAGTAGCAAATTGAATCTGTAAGTGTGTGTGAGATAGTTATTTGCTTATGTGTTTGTGAGGTTTATGAACCATAATATTAATATCAAGAGATTGAAATTGATTTGGTCTTTAAATTGTTGTGTCGAATGAGGAATTCTTGCACTGTGTTTTCTTTGTTATCTACATTTAAATGAGAAATAGAGATTCATATTCAGTTAATATTTTAATCCAATACTTTTGCATCCAAGATTGTGTATTGAAAAGAATCATTTTACATTTCAGATCCAAGAATACAAAGCACTTTGTATCCAACAAATAGAAGAAAGAAAATTCGTAAAAGAAAACTGTCACCAATTTTGCGGGTCGATTTCTGATCAAAGGAAGATGAATTACGAAATTATGGCATCTGGATTTGTTCAAAGTGGGGTCTATTTGGTAACTAGCGAGCAATTTCCTAAATAGATCTTTCATTTGGGAGTTATGAAGGGATCTTTAAATTGTGTTTTTACAGACTACGTGATTTAAAAAAAAGCAATGTGTTCTTCCTGTAACAACATCGTAGTTTGTTGTGAGAGTCTGTAACAACATTGTAGTTCTTTGTGAGAGTCTTGTAACAACACCATAGTTGGTTGTGAGAGTCTGTAACAAATTGTAGTTTGTTGTGAGAGCCTGTAACAACACTGTAGTTTGTTGTGAGAGTAAATATTTGTTGTTCATCCTGTAACAACATTGTGGTTTGCTAAGATAGCAGCCATCTGGAAGGAATGATCATCATTGAAGGTATTTGGAATATGGTAGGCCTAGGGCACTAGGTTGTCATCAGATGGGACACGTATTCAAAGCTGAATTTTTGGAAAGACATCCTAGGTGGTGTTCATTTGGTTGTTTATAGCTAAGGAAATTGGTAAAGGAAATGTCTAAGGTTTTGGAAAGGCATGAGATATTAATTGGCATCTTATTTATGAAAATAAAGGAAAATAGGAGAAAAGGAAGGTGAAAGGTCAAAAGTTGCATCTGAGGATGAAATTCAAGGAAAATAATGGAAAATGAAGAAAACAAAGGCCCGATTAATAAAAAGGCTTCTGAGGATCAATGGGGGAGGTTTGGTCAGTTTAGTTTTGGAGCTCTGTCATTATTTTCTCTCTCTCTCTCTCATACTCTTGGATACTTAGAGTTTTCTTGGAGCACTTTTGGAGGGTGTGGCATACATGGATTCGTGGAGCAAGAAGGCAAAGGAAGAACAATAAAGAGAAATATGGCATTGACATCAACAACTACATCAGATTTGCTTGCAGGTACCGAGTTGCATGTATGATTTCTTCACTAGTTTTGGCATGCATGGCACATGGATGTGGCTTCTTAGTTATGATCTTTGATTGGCATGGAGGATGGTCGAGAGTGACAATGGATTGCCTAGCCTTGCCATTTCCTGGATAGAAATGGTGATTCTGGGCTTACATTTATTGCTTTGTTTTGGTTGGTTCTCACGTTCCATAGCATGGGTTGAGTTACTACTCCTCGAAGCCTTGGTTGAGCAAATGCTCTGGAATTCCTGTAATAGCTTGGGTTGAATTACTAGTCCTGGAAGCCCTGGTTGGGAAAATGCTCTAGAAGCCCTTGGTGGGTTGAGTGGCTAGTCCTCAAAGCCTTGGTTGGACAAACACTCTAGAAGCCCTGTATAAGTTGTGCGTTGAGTTACTAGTTCTGGAAGCCTTGGTTGGACAAACACTCTGGAATCCCTGGAAGGCTTGGATGGAGACCAATGTGATGATGGTTTTGGTGATGTTTGATCGTGAGGTGGAATCACTATTTGACGGGTTTAGGTGGATGGCCTTTGGAAGCCCTAGACGAGTTTCGATTGATGTGTTCTATGACATCCCACATTCATGCTTGGAATATGGCACAGGGGTGAATGACTGAAGAGAGATTTGGCTCAAACATTCTATGGTTGGGTGAATTTGGTAGTCCCATCTCCAGTTGGTTCATTGCATTCATTAATGAGAAATTCATTCCCTTGATTTTCATCTGTAAAGGTACTGATGTATTTATGGGTTTGATGGTTAATATGTTTATTGTATTTATGTTCCTATTATGCTGGTTATATGCACATTTCATGACAGCAGCTATGTATGGCTCTCAATATGTTTTTACTTGTATATGAATGGATAGTGTGTTTATGAGTTAATGGAGGATAATTTAGAAAATGACACGAGGGTACAATGGTTCATAGCTATTCTCAGATAATTATGAGATCCTTACACTTAATGATGTTATTTACACTTGTAGGTTACATGTTGATGATATGTTCGACGAAATCCTTGTCATGGCTAGTAGGGGTCTAGTGATGATCTTGTCCGTATTATTTCTTTTGGATCATTGTTTTATTGCATCCTTACTAATTCTAAGTGATCATTCCATTATGGGTAGTGTCTCGAGCTCTGGGTCGAAAAAGGTGGATCAAATCCTAGAATGCTAGCATTAGTGCTGAGACTAACTTACCTAGGTAGTGTCTCGGAAGTGTTATAAAGCACCTAGGCAGTTTATAGGGAGCGTTAGTCCTGAAACTAACTCATGTGGGTAGTGTCTAGGGAGTGTTGCCGTGCTCTTAAGTCTCTCAGACAGCAGTGGGACCTAGGGATAGGAAGTTTGAGTGGCTGACTTGTCTCTTGAAGGTTATTTAGATGAAGTTGGATGATTGTATGTGATGTTCTATCGATTTCATTTCCTTAAAGTCACCAAGGAGGTTGGATCTTATCATAGTGGCCTCTCGTCGCATGTTTACCCCAGCTGGCCAAATGCTTGTGTAGATGTGGGAGTAGGGTGTTATAGAGTGGTATTAGAGCATGGTTCAACTCTCATAGTGAATGGGTTTAATGTGTGTCAGTCATGCATTCATCTCTCTTACACTTATATACGTGTTGCATTGGCTTCATGATTGAGTATGGTTGTAGTATGGTTGTTATGAAGAAATTGATGTTGATTTCGTGAAATGTATTCACGTGTATGTGACTAGTTGCATATGGATTATATGTCACTTACACGTTGATTTTATATCGCCTACTTACATCCTTGTATGTTAGGTTAAATTTCTAAATTTTGATTACATGCATCAGTCTTGTAGGTTGATTACAAGAACTGATCGATTATGTTAGACGCCATGCGATTATGCGTATTGGTAGTTGGTTTGGCATTGCTTATGCGTACTGTTGGTAGCATGTGGCAATGTGTACAATGGAGTAATGGTCATTGTCATGCATGAAGTCATGGTTTCTGTAGGTTATATGGTCACTCATTGATGATTGGACTCTAGCTAGAAGGATGTGTATATGGTTTTGTATTTATGTGTTATATGTCTATATGCAGCCATTATGCATGTATGGTATTGGTTATAGTTATGCATGAATAGTAGGCCAAATATGCCTTGTGAAGTCATTGTAAACAATTTAGGTCGTCATGGTTCTATTGGTTGTTATGATGCTAATGTCTTGGCTGAGATAGAGCAGGACAAGCAGACCATCATAATGAGGTTACAACATTGGACTTTGGGGTAAGAGCAGACCATCATACAAGTATTGTATGTTTGGCATGTAGGTATGTAAGTTAAGGATTTTTATATGCATTAGGGTTATATACATTAGGTTTATGTATATTTCTTTTGATGTTATGGTTACATACATGATAGATGATAGTTGATTAGAATAGTTATATGCACATTTGTTGGATAGTCATGAATGATAGTAACACGTGACCATATGCATTCCTTATTGTTGTTATATGCTATTAAATTGATGATTAGGGTTATTTCATTGAGATTTGGATGTTTTAATTTGGATTGGTCATATGCGTGATGGCTATGCTCATTGGATTGAGGATATTGATGTTATATGTATTGGGTTAACTTGGTTTGACCTATACAGATGGTTATGGTTGCAATATTCAGGTATGAACCAACATATTTTGATATGGTGTCGTACTAATCTAGACTGATCATAGATATGTGATTGTTATGCATGAACGAAAAATGCTTTTGAGCTTATGATGTGAACATATTAGTTAGTTACTATTATGGATATCATGACTTATGTCTGAATTGATATGTTGTGAAGTTATATCATGCTAACTAGATTGATGATGCAGAGAAGACAACGTCCCCCGAGGTACACTAAGTTATGAGTTTGCTTATGTATTATACTTGGTGTTTCATAGTTGATTGTGTCGTATATTTTGTATTTGAGTGTTTGGTGCCTATTATGTCGTCTAATTGATTTATTTAACATGGTGTGTTTGTGAGTTGGTTTATTTTTTGTTGAATTGAATAATATGAGTATGTGCTCCAATGATCTTGTTTCAAGATGATTTTATTAAAATATATGTGTTGAGACAATTGATATGTACTTCAGTATAGTAAGTGATAGTTGTAATATTATGAATGATGACTATGAGTTGACTACGGAATATGACATGATGGTTAGTCTTGGTAAAGGTTGAGTTCAGATTGATAGATATGATTGTCTTGATATTTGGAACATGTGGTTGACATGCGTGAGAAGTTGCAAGGTAACATGCTTGGCATTAGTATAACAAGGTAATAATTGATCTGCTTACATAACTAACAGATGGGTGATATGACAACACATAGTAAACCTCGATTCCAACAAGGTAAAAAGGTAAAAGAAAGGAATTGGGCAAGAATTCCTTTGGCTATATTTGGAAACCCTAATTTTAAGCAAATGAGTGATTTGCACATAGGAAGCCTTCGTAACCTTGATTTTGTCTGAAATTATCTGGATGTGCGCTATATTCATTAACATGTACTTGACAGGTATATTAGCTAGTATTTAGCTACAGGTGGATCTGTTAAAGGATTGGAGTCCCTTGAGAGATGGAATGGATGTGTTCAGTTGTAAGAAGTGTTCTTGGCACAAAAGATGAGGTAACTAGTGTATTGTTATGTTATTATGCATTAACAATTGTGTGTTAATGATAGTGTTAGAGACTAGATTTGCCTCGGGCAGAAAAGGCAAGGTTCTAGGTCCACATCAAACCACGCCCAGCCACGTAGCTAGCCCTACGAGGACAGGAGAGGGCTCTCTCCGGGTCAAACTCGGTAAAGATATTCGATGGGGCTCGAGATGACTGAAATAGAAACTAATGTTAGGCTAGATATAAAGTACGAGGGTTCAATTTGTGTTTTTTAGGAGTTTTTATGTTGAAAGAGGGAAAGGAAAACTTGGGCTTGGGGATTGAGGCACAGTTTTTTGTAGAGGTCTGAATGGGGCAAGGAACGCGATTGTCTTGATGATTTTAAAGGGAATGAATGGGTATATCAGACTGATGAGGAGCTAAGGAGAGCAAGAAGGTTTCAAGAATTCTCCTTAAAGAGGTGAAAACATTGAAAATCAAACAAATTTAAAGGCAGAGCATAACAATCTATGGATTCTACCTTAACACTTCATTTGTTCAATTGCAGAAGATGAGAGAATGAAAATGATACACATAACAACTTAAAATTATTGAGAGAAGCACAACATCAAAATATAAAGCCACATGGATCCCAAACAGTGCTCCAAAACCTTGGTTTTTCCTTAGCCAAAAATGCAGAGAAAATATGTAGAATGATATGCCAAAGTAATCCCAAGTGTCCAACCCTGAAAATGACTGAGAGAGTACATGACATAGACTAGCCCAACCCATTCCCATGACTCTAGGGGTCAAGATGATCATTCTAGGAGTTTTTTCAACCAATTCTAAACAAGGAACTAAAATCTAGGCAGCCAAAACAACTTGCCTCTATGTGTTAGGAAACTGATTCATTCATTTAATTTTCACTTTTTAATGAATGAATCATCTAGAACAAGTAACTAAGTGCCAAAATTACATCATGTTTATCCAATTACATCAACATAGGTCAAAAATTACATCAAGAAGAAAAACTAGTCAAACTGGTCGAATTTCTTTGCTGGAAGATGAAAAATTGGGCAAAAATCCTCTGTGAGTAGTGCCAAAATATGTGTGTGTCACGCCACTTTGAGGCTGAGTCTGAGGCACTTCCTGAAGTCCAAATTCAGCCCAAGTTTGCTTGTTAGAAAGCCCTACCTGTCTATTTTCCAACCCAAGTGGAATTTTCCAATTGGGTGCCCATTTTCTGCTCAAAAACTTCACTCTCCCAGGACTACTTTCTGTGTGTCAAAATAAGGGCAGAGAAGTCACTTTTTGAGTGTTTTTTGACCTTTTGGGGACCCAAAACTTGCCAAAACTTCTTGGCCATACACTAGCAGTCATGATTTTCCATGCCAAATCCAAAAAGATAAACTTTTTTCCATTTGGAGCTCCCTAGGAAAAGCGCGTGCCATGTGGCACGGTGCACATGGAGGCAAAACCCTATTTTTCAGTGTCAAAATTTTTCAAAATGCCAGAAATGCCCCAAATTTCTTGAAATTTGCGCTAGAGCTTCTCCCTCAAGTGTCATGCTGAGGCTTCGGCCAATATCTAAAGGTGATCATGCTCTTTTTGCCTCTTTTGCTTCTTTGTTGCCTTCCTTAGTTTTGCCTTTAGATTCCTTATTCGTGCCTTGGCACTCATATTTCGCGCCCTGTAATGGAAAGCCATGTGTCTCAGCAATGCCTTGTCCTTGTTGGCCTTTTCCAATAGTCTCTCCAAGTGGATGTTGATTCTCTCAAGCCAAGACTCTCGATAATCATTAATCACTTGCTCCAATGAAGTGAGCTCAATCCTCCTCCGTTGGGCAGCTCGACGATTCTCACGGATGTTTTGCAACTCCATGATCTCCTGCTAGTCTTCGAGATGTTTATTCCTATGCTCTAAGTATTTTATGATCCAGTTAGCCCTCTCCAAGATGAAGGATAAAGCATTTATCTCTGTCTGCTGCTCCTGAATGACCTCTCTAAGATGTGCACTTTCCGGGCCCATGTCGGTATCGTCATCCTGAGTGAGAATGAAGTCGGTCTCTCGTTCACCTGAAGGCTCCTCATCCTGCATTGGTCTCTTGCCTTTGTCCAGTACCCATGGAGATAATGTCGGAAGCGAGACCCCTTCCATCCCAGGCGGAGATAACACTCGCTTCTCTGTTGCAAACAAATGTCTAATTCCCCTCTGATATGTGATGAACACGGGCACACAAACGGTCTCATGAAGTTCATACTGATGAGAAGGTCCACCTATCTCATGCATAACCTTTGAAAGTCCCTGTGAAGCACTGAAGAAATCACGGGAGATGAAGTCATCCCATGTGATGCCCTGTAATCCAAGCTGATGAACAACCATAATCTTGACGAGAGAAAAATGGAAAATGTTGTTGAAATGCTGCTCAGGGGTCTTGTGCTGCACAAGGACGGTCATCCTCTCTATGTTTCGGCATATGAAATATGGGATTTTAATCATCCGTACCCGAGTGAAATGCATGAGAAAACTGATTTGATAAGCATATACTCGGGAAAAGCAACCTTCACAACTGAAATACTTCATGATTAATTTCATAAATGGAGCATAGTTATCTTTGAGATATTGGAACGGGAACACCCTCTTGAGCTGCCTCAAGAAACCCGGTTTAACATATGCCTCATAATGTTGCCGGAAAATCTTCTGCTTCTTATTCCATGGTTCTCCAATGTTAGGCATGCCGGTGGCCAGTGAGATAGATTCTGGTGTAAGTGTGAAGGTGACACTAGCCAAAGTAACCTGATCTCCATGTAAATGCAGTACGAATAGACGAGCCAACTCATGATGAAATTGAACATTGGCCACCTTCTCACAAATCTCATAGCATGAATGAAACCAGAAATAAGAGACGGCAAGAGGGCATGCTTGCAATTTTGTAAGGGTGGTCGGTTCTTCTCTAACATGTCTACCTCCTCTATGAAGCCTTCGGGGTTCATGTTCTTCCATGGGAGAGTCACTTTGAGTTTGCACTTCATATTCAGAAGAATGCTCAGATGCCATGACAGCTGTAAAAAATACCTTGAGGAAAAGATGTTGTTGTATATGAACTATGCTTGGACTGGTCTTTAATGATGTATGAAACTACTGTGTTGTAATGCAATATAGTTGGATTATGCCACCAAGGGGAAAATGGGACTGTTAGGAAGGGGAAAATAGTAAGGGATTAGGGGATATTAGGATAAATTTTATCAGGGAAAGGAGGAGGGTTTGAGGGATTTTATGTATAGGGTTAGGAGATTTTTATAAGGGATAGGGTTTGGGTTTTGGGATTTGAGTGTAGGAAAGAAAATGTAGGATTGATGAGCTTAGAGGGTAGGAAATGATGAAACAAGGGAGAAATAGGGAAGGAGGAGAGTCCTTGGTGCCAAAACAAAGATTTTAGAAACCACAACAATTTTCCTTTGAGGCACTTTAGAGGTAGGGTTTGGATTTTTGTTTCAGTCATTAACATCCATAAGCCATCATTACTTAGCACAAAAATGGATGAAACATGTAGATGTTGACCGTCCCTAGCAAATCCACGCAAATAAATGGCAATTTGGGAGAAATTTCAAATATTTTCAAGCTGTAGACTGTATAAGCCGTGCTCGTTCAGAATTACACTGGACAACTTCTCCCAGTGCACCGCGTGCTTCTACTGTGCTGCGCCACTTGTTCTGTGCGCCACGGGCCAGTTGCATGCAATTTCACCCCAAAACACACACTTGATCACCCAATTCACTTTGAAATGCTTCTCTTTGACCTTGGCATGTAGAATGACATTGATCTTCATTGAATTGTCTTTATAAAGGCATGGAGGCATGGATTTGATTTTTATTTCTTCATAACCCACTTTTGTAATGTTTTGAAATTGGCACTTTTTCACAATTGATACAACTCTATCTTTTTTCCCCCCTTGATTTTGGATTAGAATGATGAATTTCTTGGCAATTTTTTGCAGGGACAGTGGCATGTTTTGTTCAAGAAAGACCAGGGCCGCACCTAAATAATTCAAGAACTGAATTTTTTTTTTAAATTATTACAAAAAATAAAATGTCGACTTTTCTTCAAAACAGAGGTTTGAAGAGCAGTCATGATCCATCCATATGACGATGAAAATCTTTGAAATGAGAACTTATTAAGAATCTCCCTCTTGCCTACTGGCTTTATTGAACTTCTTGAAGACAAAATTGGTGTAAACCCTAGACCTAGTGGCTAAAATGACTCTTGCTAATCAAAAGACTAAATCACGGCTGTAAGTGACTCAAAAATTTGATTTAGACGAACAGACCTGAGCCAGCAGTGCAAAGCATGAGGGGTGATGAATGACTAAACCCTTCCTTCAGATTATGGCATGCCCCTAGCAGAATGAAACTGAGTGAAATGAGTGAGACACCTAAAAATTAAATGCAATAAAGAGAAATGATCACTGATGGAGGGATGTAAAGACCGACTCTAACATTGGCTCCAATGGGGATGGTAGCTCCTTAGAGGTGCCAAGAATGTCAGATCTCTGGGAGAGCTAGGCAGTGCCTTCATCCATTGGGCTATGGAGTCCGTTATTTTGACTAAACCTAATTCAATTAGGGAACCGAAGTGATTGAAAAACTGGCTCGACAAACTGAACTCAAAACTGAAATTTTTCTTCAGATTTATAGCCTTCACTTTGGGCCCCAGACTGAAGAAAAGATCCCATCACACACTTGCAATGAAACTAAAATTAAATGGTATATACAATGACAATGTGGACAACATAAATAACTTAGAAATGATACCTCTTGAGCAGTCGACCATTGACTGGCCCTCCGGGACATTCTTCCCCATTCATCTCCTTCAAAAGAATGGCATTCTGACCACGATATGCAACAATTTTGAAAGGACCTTTCTAGATATTCTCGAACTTACCATGCTTACCCTTGTCCTCATTCCTTCCATCCCACTTTAGCACCACTTCCTCTAATTGGAATATGTCTGCCTTCTCTTTTCTATCATAGATTTTCTTAATCTTCTCCTGCAACTTGGATGTGTTTTGGAAAACCTCTTCTCGTGTCTGTTGCAAATGTATCATTTGATTCAACCTTTGCTGCATATGATCTTCCTCATTGCCGGCTTCCTGAAGAAGTTTGACTACTGGAGTTGCTAGAGAAGTACGAAGCACTGTATCAACTCCATAAACAAGCTCAAAGGGAGACATACCAATGGATTTCTTTTGGCTGACCTAATCTACCCAAAGTGCATTGACCAACTTCTTATGCCAACTCTTCTTGTTAATTTCCAGTAGCTTCTTGATGATGTTGACTAAATATTTATTAGACGACTTCGCCAAACCATTTCCTTGCGGATGATAGGCGGTTGAGTGACCCAAAATGATTTTCTACTTGTTACAAAACTCAATCATTCTGTTTGATGTAAAAGCTACTGTGTTGTTAGTGATTAACTTATTCGGGCAACCAAAACGAGATAAGATATTATTCTCATGGAAGGAAATAATTACCACATCCATAGCTTGTCTGGTGGGAATTGCTTCGATCCATTTCATGAAATAATCTGTTGCCGTGAGAATCCATCGATGCTCACCTGAAGAAGGGGGATGAATTTCACCAATGAAATCCAACCCCCACTACTGAAAAGTGGCACTCACCTCAATGGGCTTAAGCGGCAAAGGTTGTAATTTCTGCCTTCCTTCAGAAATCTGACATTGATGATAGCTCTTGACCACTTTATATACATCAGCAAACAAGGTCGGCCAATAGTATCCTGCACGGAGAATTTTGTTTGCCGTTTTTTCCAAAATAGTTGACCGCCACAATCTCCTTTATGGAAATCCTCCATAACTTGTTGCGCTTCTCCTTCCACCAAACAATTCAATAGAACACCACTGAGATCTTTCCAATAAAGTGCAGAATTTAAAATACAAAACTTTACAGCCTTTAACATGAGAGTTCTAGCTTTGTTTCTAGCCATGCCGGGTGGTGGTGACAAATTTTGTAGCACATATATGATATTTGAATACCACGAGGAAAGAAAAAACATTTCGGGTACCTGAATTGACGAACCTTCCTCATTTTCATCGGACATAACAACAATCATATTTATGTCTAAGTCATGCAAGTTTGTTTCATCCATTAACTTTGCCAACACCTGACCTTTAACAAGCTTGGTGGGCTTTCTCTCCACATCGTACTCCAACAAGGCTGCAATCCACTTGCCTCGTCTTCCTTCTGGATCGGTCTGCGCTAAAACATCCTTGATAGCAGCGTTAGGAACATAAGCTAAAGTATGAGAATGCAAAATATATACCCGAAATATTTTAATGCCTTCACAAGTGCAAGGGCTTGCTTTTTAATGATGTTGTACTTTAGAGTTACGTCTCCTATAGTTCAGCTGAAAAAAGCAATTGGTCTTTCATAGTCATCTCTCTTCTGCATTAAGACAGTTGCCATTGTATGCTCCGAGGCAAAAGAAAACAATATAAAATCCTGAGTGTAGTCTGAGCTGATTAGAACCAGAGCTGAAGAAAGAGCTAACTTGACTAAGTTGAAAGATTTTATAGCCTCTTCCATCCATGTCACTTGGTTGTCCTTCTTAAGCATGTTTGTAATCTCTCTTAGATGTTCAACAAGATTAGGAACAAGGTGGCAGAGAAAATTCATCTTACCATTAAATGATTGAATCTCCTTCTTATTCCGGGGCAAATCAATTTGCTGAATCGCTTCCACACGTGCAGGATCAATACGAATGTCATCTTTTGATATAATGTGCCCAAGTAGTTTGCCCTCATCCATGGCAAACAAGCTCTTCTTCGGATTTAGTGACACACCATATTTTCTGCACTTTTGAAAGGCAATTTTCAAATGATACAAGTGTTCTTCATCTGATTTGGAAAACATGGTCAAACCATCAAGGTACACCACCAAGAAGACATCCTTCTCATTTGTGAAAGCCAAGTCCATTGCCCGCAGAAAAGTGGCACCCACGTTCTTCAAACCGAAAGGAATTTTCGTGTAATGAAAGGTTCCCCATAGAGTGGTGAACGTTGTTTTGTCCTGGTCATCTTCATGGACCAAAATTTGGTTATATCCAGAATAACCATCGAGTAGTGACATTCGAGATGCTCCAAATACTCGTTGAAGTATATTATCCATTTTGGAAAATGGATAATTTTCCTTCAATGAAACTTTATTCAGATTCCTAAAATCAATTCACAAGTGAATCTAACCTGTCTTCTTTCATACAGGCACCAAATTAGAGATCCAATTAGAAAATATGATGGGAACAATGATTCTTGATTTGTACAACCTATTTATCTCCTTCTCAATTGATGGCAGCAGTTTTGGATTTAGCCTTCTCACCTTCTGTCTGAAAGGTTTTTGATTAGGCTTGATAGGAATGGTGTGCTGAATTATATTGGTATCATATGTCTTCAAGTCAGAATAATCCCAAGCAAACACATCAGAAAAAGATAAAAACAAACTGATATATTTGGCCTTTACCTTTTGTGGCAATGCTTTGGACAATTTTACCATTTTAGGATTGGCAGCTGTTCGGATATTGACCTACTCAACACCCTTTATTGTTGGCTGCAACGTTGGCTTGCGGGCTACGTCATCTTGATCAAAGAGCTCTTCTAAAGGTATCAACACTTTAGGAATGGTGTTATCCTTTAACTGCAACACATCCATTTGATTGATCTGCACATCATCTTTACCATCAACATGCTCTACATCAATTGAGGTATCTTTGAACTTATCTTTGTTTTGCAGAAAATCATCAATCTCCTCATCGTCTTGGAAAACTTGCTAATATCTCTGATTGTCCGGGACAGTCAGATGATGCTTGACATGGATTTCGAATTTATTACTAGATTTCATAGGGATATTCAAATTACTTTTTGCCTTAGCAAGTTCATCAGCAATGCCATTTTGCATACGAGGCAAACACGTCAAGGTATAATCTGAAAACAATTTCAGGATGTCTAGAACAACATTTCGATAAGCTCACATCTGAGGGTGTTTTGCTTGATACTCACCTTTAACTTGCTTAATCACCAATTCAAAATTGCCATATACTGCAATCCTCTTAGCATTCAGCTTTCTAAGAATTTTTAGGCCAGCAATCAAAGCCTCATACTCAGCTTCATTGTTTGAACAATCAAATGCTAGTTTGTAAGAACATACCTGCACATTAGTAGGCACTTTGTTTGGAGCAGACAAAGGACTGTGTACCCAAATTCTGATTCCAGCACCATCATTTCCCACTCCACCATCAAAATCCATGTTCCAAAGGCCCTCTTCATCTTCTTCTAGGTGCTAGAATTCTGTCACCTTAGGTTTTCCTGCTTGCTGTCCATTATTTTCAGCTGATTTCTCAATGGTGTTCAGCTGTTGATGTCCCTCTCTCTTCAAAACTTCTCTAAAATTCTCCGTTATTTCAAGAATATCATTTGCTACAACTAATTGACTATCTATATCACTGAAACTATTTGAATACAAAACAAAAGACTCAAGATCTGTATGTACATAATTAATTGGATGATTAATTAGTTTCTCCTTGCTTGTAATCATGTATTTCATTTTTTGTTCCCGGTACAATTTTCTCATTTGGCCAAACACAAGAATCGTTGCATAGGAGAAATCTAGTTGTAATGTCCCTTTCAACTTCGCTCCCCAAGACCAGGAAAGAAGCATACCAAACCTGGGAGGAATGTCTACCACAACAACATCCATCAAAATATTCTTCGTGGGGATTTGATCCAAACTTACGAACAAGTCTTTGATAAGCCCAATACATCTCACTCTGTTGGAATCAAATGAAAAGAGATCATGGTATCTCCTTGTGATGTCCAAACCCAACTTCTCCATGATAGCTTTCAGCATAAGATTATGGGAAGCATTGGAATCAAACATGGCATTATGTAAAACAAACTCATGCAATCTCAAACTGATATAAAAAGGTGGCACATTGCTGTCCAGAGACTCACCATTCAATGCCGGTCCAAACATCAGCTCGGGTTGATCATCCTCCACACTCACCATATCAAACATTGGATCAAAATTCAAAACTTTAGAGACTTGACCTCTATAATCATTGTTCCTCATTAGCTCAGTCAAGGCAATGGAAACCTTTAATTTAGAAATTTCATTTTCCAGACTAAAAGTGGAGGTCTTTTCTACCTCTTTAACTGGAACATCTTTTCTTTCAGCTTTATCCTTTGGAACAACTGGTTGATTTGACTTTTCTACTAATGGTGACCTGCTAATATTGGGATCAATTGCCTCTTTCCCTTTCCTTTGTGCATCAGGTGCCTCATTTTTGGATGCTGGAGTTTCTTTTCTCTTCTGGATTGGATTTATGGGAACATTTTTGTTTCTAAGTGAACACTGACGCTGCTGTGCATACAAAGCGTTCATATAGCCTCTTTGGTACTCATCAGACTCTTCTTCAAGAGCAGTGTCATTCGCCAAAATATAATCCTCATATTTTTGTACTGTTGAATTTCCTACATACTCATCATCCTCGGTGATAAAGGTGGGCATATCATCAGGAGTAAAGAAGTGATTTTCCTCTCCTAGTACATTATCTTCATCATCAGATTCGGGACCAACAAAATTCTGCTGAAGAGGTGTCTTTACTTGCTGTTGTTGTGATGTTGGTTCTTGTGCTCGTTGCTCATGTTGTTTGATCTTGTATTGTGGCTACTGCTGGCCATGGAAATTTGGATTTCGAATATGTAGTTCAAGCTTATCAAGTGTTAATATTTCAATCATATTTTCTACCTTGCGGGTTACCTAATCTGATGTAGAAGCTTCTTCTTTTATTGAGGCCTTCTTCTCAACTTTCAATCTTGCTCTTTTGTCACTCAAATTTGCCTCAACACTAACAACAATTTTTTGCATCTCTTCTAAGGTAGCCGGATCTCTCTCCCGCAATTGATACGCCATATCAGGATCAAAACAATCTGGGAACTTAAGCAAAGCTGACTTTCTAGATGGCCTTAAATCACCGGGAATTACATTCTAAACCATATTGAATCTATTATAGCAATCTTGCACGGGCTCACCGACATTCTACTTGATCTTGGTATATTCAAAAGTGATTTGAAGAGGATCTTTCTTGACCTCCCAACAATCCAAAAACTATTTTTGAAGCTCTTCTAATGTAGGAATACTTCTAACTGCCAAAGCTCTGAACCATTTTCTTACCTCACCACCAAAAGTTTGCACAAAGAGTCCCATTGTTACATTTTCTTCATCAATTTTATACTGCTCAAAGAAATCTGACATTTTGTCCACATGCTGTTAAGCTGGACCACTTTGAGGAGTGCCATCGAACAATGGAATCTTACTCTGATAATCTGCTAGCATGTCATCCAAAACATAAGGTAGTGCAAGAGGAGAAAAACGAGCAGCCATCGCTCTTGGTGGATTTGCAATCGGCCTTGGAGATGTTGAGGTAGTAGGTGGGGCTGATGTGTGAGGTGTATGAAGAGGGGTGTGGGGAGGAGAAGCATTTTTGGGTGTAGAAGGAGTAAATGAAGGCGAATTGACTGCAGACTTTTGATCAGAGACTATAGACTACACAGGGATGGTGGGAATGAAGGGCGGTTTAGTGGGATTTCTGGAGGTGGATGCCATGATGGAAGATCCAATGGTGGAAGATGCAGTTTCTAGAAAATCAGCGATAGTTGAAACCTCAATTGTAGTTTGGAGCTGTCTTAAAATAAAATTCTCAATAGACTTATTAGACTTTTCAATGTTAAGAGCTGCAATGAAATCCGGATTTCGGACTGTAGAATCAAGAGCACTTTCAGAATTGGTTTTTAATAATGACAATTCAAAATTTTCATCAAAATCAAGTTCTTCAAGATATTCAAAAATTGTAGGACATGAACGAGATTTAATCACAAGAGTCACAAAGCTTTCTTGACGAAGGAGTCTTGGAATCAAATTGGGATTTTCGTAGACAGGAGGTGGATTTGGATCTGAAGTAGCTCTGGTATGTCTTCTTGAAGCCAGTGTTCTTTTCAAAAGATCAAAAGAACATAAACAACTTTCTCACCCCATGAATTCATAAGCTGATCATCCATAGCTTCAAATTATCAAATGTACTGGGCTGTTCTCAAGTTAGAGTTCTCGTTAATGATACTAGACCGAAGATTCACTGAAGTAGCGTTTATCTACATGCGCTAATGCAAAGCAAAAGCATTTCAAAGGCTACCTGGCTAATCTTTAGACTCCGTCTGTAGTTTAAAAATGAAGAATACTAACACACAACCAAATTAGTCCTAGATGTGTCACCACTTTGTTAGAGCCTAGATTTGCCTCAGGATAAAAAGGCAAGGTTCTAGGTCCACATCAAACCACGCTTAGCCTCGTAGCTAGCCCTACGAGGACAGGAGAGGGCTCCCTTCGGGTCAAAATCGGCAAAGATATTCGATGGGGCTCGAGATGACTGAAATAGAAGCTAATGTTAGGCTAGATATAAAGTATGAGGGTTCAGCTTGGGTTTTTTAGGATTTTTGTGTTGAAACAGGAAAAGGCAAATTTGGGCTTGGGGATTGAGGCACAGTTTTTTGCAGAGGTTTGAATGGGGTAATGAAGGCGATTGTCTTGATGCTTTTAAAGGGAATGAATGGTTAGATCAGACTAGTGAAGAGCTTAGGAGAGGAAGAAGGTTTCAAGGATTCTCCTTAAACAGGTGAAAACATTGAAAATCAAACAAATTTAAAGGCAGAGCATAACAATTTATGGATTCTACCTTAACACTTCATTTATTCAATTACAGAAGATTAGAGAAGGAAAATGATACACATAACAACTTAAAATTACAGAGAGAAGCACACCATCAAAACATAAAGCCACATGGATCCCAAATAGTGTTGCAAAACCTTGGTTTTTCCTTAGCCAAAAATGCAGAGAAAATATGTACAATGATATGCCAAAGCAATCCCAAGTGTCCAACCCTGAAAATGACTGAAAGATTACATGATATAGACTAGCCCAACCCATTCCCATGCCTCTAGGGGTCGATATCATCATTCTAGGAGTTGTTTCAACGAATTCTAAAGAAGGAACTAAAATCTAGGTAGCCAAAACAACTTGTCTGTATATGTTAGGAAATTGATTCATTAATTTAATTTTCACTTTTTAGTGAATGAATCATCTAGAACAAGTAACTAAGTGCCAAAATTATATCATGTTTATCCAATTACATCAAGATATATCAAAAATTACATCAAGAAGCAAAACTAGTCAAACTGACCGACTTTCTGAGCTGGAAGATGAAAAATTGGGCAAAAATCCTCAGTGTGCCGCGCCAAAATCTATGTGCATTGCGCCACCTTGAGGATTAGTATGAGGCACTTCCTAAAGTCCACATTGAGCTGAAGTGTTCTTGTTGGAAATTCCTGCTTGTCTATTTTGCAACCCAAGTGGAATTTTCCAATTTGGTGCCCATTTTCCCCTCCAAAACATCATTCTCCCAAGACTGCTTTCTGTGTGTCAAAACAGGGGCAGAGAAGTCACTTTTTGAGTGTTTTTTGACCTTTTGAGGACCCAAAGCTTGCCCAAACTTCTTGGCCATACACCAACAGTCATGATTTTCCATGCCAAACCCAAAAATATAAACTTTTTTCCATTTGGAGCTCCCTAGGAAAAGCATGCGCCACGTGGCACACCGCACAGGGAGGCAAAACCCTATTTTTCAGTGTCAAAATTTGTCAAAATTCCAAAAGTGCCCCAAATTTCTTGAAATTTGGGTTGGAGCTTCTCGTTTAAGTGTCATGTTGAGCTAAAGAGGCTTCGGCCAATATCCGAAGGTGATCAGGCTCCTTTTGCCTCTTTTTCTTCTTTGTTGCCTTCCATAGTTTTGCCTTTAGATTCCTTATTCATGCCTTGACACTCATATTTCGCGCCTTGTAATGGAAAGCCATGTGTCTCAGCAACGCCTTGTCCTTGTTGGCCTTTTCCAATAGTCTCTCCAGGTGGATGTTGATTCTCTCGAGCCAAGACTCTCGATCATCATTAATCACTTGCTGCAATGAAGTGAGCTCAATCCTCCTCTGTTGGGCAGCTCGACGATTCTTGCGGATGTTTTACAACTCCATGATCTCCTATTGGTATTCGAGCTATTTATTCCTCTGCTCTAATTATTTGATGATCCAATTAGCCCTCTCCAAGTTTAGGGATAAAGCATTGATCTCTATTTGCTGCTCCCGAATGACCTCTCTAAGATGTGCACTTTGCGGGCCCATGTTGGTATCGTCATCCTGAATGAGAATGAAGTCGGTCTCCCGTTCACCTGAAGCCCCCTCATCCTGCATTGGCCTCTTGCCTTTTTCCAATACCTCTGGTGCTGATGTCAGAAGCGAGGCACCTTCCAACCCAGGTGGAGATAACACTCGCTTCGCTGCTGCAAACAAATGTCGAGTGCCCCTCTGATATGTGATGAACACGGGCACACTAACGGTCTCATGACCTTCATACTGATGAGAAGGTCCAACTGTCTCATGCCTAACCTCTGAAAGTCCCTGTGAAGCCTTGAAGAAATCACGGGAGATGAAGTCATCCCATGTGATGCCCTATAATCCAAGCTGATGAACAACCATAATCTTGATGAGAGCAAAATGGAAAATGTTGTTGAACTGCTGGTCACGGGTCTTATGCTGCACAAGGACGGTCATCCTCTCTATGTTTCGGCATATGAAATATGGGATGTTCATCATCCGTACTCGAGTGAAATGCATGAACAACCTAATGTGATAAGCATATACTCGGGAAAAGCGACCTTCACAACTGAAATACTTCATGATTAATTTCATTAATGGAGCATATTCATCTTTGAGATATCGGAATGGGAACACCCTCTTGAGCTGCCTCAAGAAACCTGGTTTAACATATGGCTCATAATGTTGCCGGTCAATCTTCTCCTTCTTATTCAATGGTTCTCCAATGTTAGGCGTGCTGGTGGCTAGTGAGGTAGATTCCAAGTAAGTGTGAAGGTGACACCAGCCAAAGTAACCTGATCTCCATGTAAATGCAGTACAAATAGATGATCCAACTCATGATGAAATTGAACATTGGCCACCTTCTCACAAAACTCATAGCATGCATGAAACCAGAAACAAGAGACGACAAGAGGGTAGGCCTGCAATTCTGTAAGGGTGTTCGGTTCTTCTCTGACATGTCTGCCTCCTCCATGAGGCCTCCGGGTTGCATGTTCTTCCATGGGAGAGTCACTTTGAGTTTCCACTTCATAATCAGAAGAATGCTCAGATGCCATGAAAGTTGTACAAAATACCTTGAGGAAAAGATGTTGTTGTATATGAACTGTGCTTGGACTGCTCTTTAATGATGTATGAAACTATTATGTTGTAAGGAAATATAGTTGGATTCTGCCACCAAGGGGAAAAAGGGACTGTTAGGAAGGAGAAAACAGTAAGGGATTAGGGGATATTAGGATAAATTTTATTAGGGAAAGGAGGAGGGTTTGAGGGATTTTAGTATAGGGTTAGGAGATTTTTATAAGGGCTAGGGTTTGGGTTTTGGGATTTGAGTGTAGGAAAGAAAATGTAGGATTCATGAGCTTAGTGCGGGGTAGGAAATGATGAAACAAGGGAGAAATGGGGAAGGAGGAGAGTCCTTGGTGCCAAAACAAAGATTTTAGAACCCACAACAATTTTCCTTTGAGAAACTTTAGAGGTAGGGTTTGGATTTTTGTTTCATTCATTAACATCCATAAACCATCATTACTCAGCATAAAAATGGATGAAACATGTAGATGTCGACCCTAAATGACCAATCCATGCAAATAAATGGCAATTTGGGAGAAATTTCAAACGTTTTCAAGTTGTAGACTGTATGCACCGCGCCAAGAACCCAGTGTGCCATGCACTCCCAGTGCGTCGCGCCCATTCAGAATTACACTGGGCAACTTCTCCTAGTGCGCCGTGCGCTTCCAGTGCACCGCGCCACTTGTTCTATGCGCTGCGCCAGCCAGTTGCATGCAATTTCACCCCAAACCACACACTTGCTCACCCAATTCACTTTGAAATGCTTCTCTTTGACCTTGGCATGCAGAATGACATTGATCTTCATTGAATTGTCTTTATAAAGGCATGGAGACATGGGTTTGATTTTTGTTTCTTCATAACCCACTTTTGTAATGTTTTGAAATTGGCACTTTTTCACAATTGATACAACTCTGTCTTCCGCTTCCCCCTTGATTTTGGCTTAGAATGATGAATTTATTGGCAATCGTTTGCAAGGACAGTGGCATTTTTTGACCAACAAAGACTAGGGCTACGCTTGAAGAATTCAAGAACTGAATTTTTTTTGAAAATTATTACAAAAAATGAAATGTCAACTTTTCTTCAAAACAGAGTTTTGAAGAACAGTCATGATCCATCCATATGACCATGAAAATATTTGACATGAGAAATTATTAAGAATCTCCCTCTTGGCTACTGGCTTTATTGGACTTCTTGAAGACAAAATTGGTGTAAACCCTAGACCTAGTGGCTAAAATGACTCTTGCTAATCAAAAGACTAAATCAGGGATGTAAGTGACTCAAAATTTTGATTTAGACGAATAGACCTGAGCCAGCAGTGCAAAGCATGAGGGGTGATGAATGACTAAACCCTTCCGTCAGATTATGGCATGCCCCTAGCGGAATGCAACTGAGTGAAATGAGCGAGACACCTAAAAATGAAATGCAATAAAGAGAAATGATCTCTGACAGAGGGATGTAAAGATCAACTCTAACAGATAGTACAATGCAGGGAGTTGCATGGCAAGAGAGATTGCCTTGAAATCTTAAATAAGGCTAGGGTTGAGCTTTCCCTAGGAACTATGGGGATTGAGGTATCGTGTTTGTTGTTAGTCTTGTGATTTTGGTCTTTTGTGATTGTTGCGCTTGATTTGCAATTATTACGGTGTCTAGTGCATAGCTATGCCACATTGTTGTAGTGTTGTATTTCTTTTGGTTTTCATGATCTTCTTCTTGTTTGTTTCTTGACTTGATGTTTGTGTTTAAGTCTTTAGAATTGGTTGGAAAAGAGGAAAGTTGATGGAGCTTGGGGAGATTTGTGTGGTACCAAGAAGGTAATATAAGATTCAGATGAAGCTCGGTGCATGAGTAAGCGCAGCGGAAGGTAAGACTATTACAGTCGATTGGAAAAGATCGGTCCATTATGGTAAATAGATGGTGGCATAGTCATGAGAAAGTTAACAACAAAAGGTAAAGTAAATGGATTTGAGGTGTCATATGTCTTGTCTATGTTAGGAAATGTTGTCCTCAATGTTGCACATGTGTTGCTTGAATAAAGGAATTTCTCTCAACCTAGACCTTGTGTTATCTGGCAATTTTGTTATGATCATGACTATGTTGATATTTATATATGTATACATGTATGTATATATGTAAGTCGTTTTTTGACAGGATGATGATTGTTTTAAGCTAATGATTATATATATGTATGTATGTATGTTACTTTCTGATAGGGTTTTTAGGAATCATCCTTGTGGAGGAATGATTGCTTATGCAGGAGAACGACATGAAAAGGTTCCTGGTCTTATGAGGAATCAATTGGGAAGAGTAGTGACGACAAATATACATGGTCAATATCATGTGGATATGATTTGATATTGTATACTTGTATTATGCCTATGTCTAAGTTATGACAAGTAATGTTGAAGGATACATCAGCAAAGTGAAAGCAGTGTGGTCTACGACATGCTAGGATAAGCGTGAATAAGACTCTGGAAGCAAGATTTCTTGGTAAGAAAAATGTGGTTTTGGATGTGTGGTACTATTGTTGTGAATACATTGTATATGTTATACATGTTGCATTTATGATGTGTTCATTTGTGGCGTTTCATATACATAGCATGTGTACATGTTATTTATGCAATGTTATGTATAGGATGGTACAAATAGGGCTGTGTGAATATTGCATATGGGGTGTTAGTACAGATAGTGTTGTATGAATGTTTCATATTCAGTGTTGGGTATAGATGGTGCAATGTACATGTTGGATACACAGTATTGTGTACATACTTTACTGTGTGCATATGGTAATATGCACATGTTGGATATGCAATGTTGTGTATAGATGATGATATGTACATGTTGGATATGCAGTGCTATGTACAAGTGGTGTTGCATGCATGTGGTACACTGGCACTATGTACATATGGTGTGGTGTGCATGATTGTACAAATGGTGCCATGTGCGTGTGGTGTTGTGTACATATTGTACAAGTGGCATTGTGTGCATATGGTGCTATGTACATGTCATGCATGTGGCACTATGTAAATGTGGTGTTGCGTATATGTCATCTGTGTGGTAATGTGTACATGTGGTATTGTGATGCATGGTATAGAAGTGTAGTGTACATGTGGAGTTGTGTACACATTGTGCAGGTGGTGCCATGTACATGTGATGTTGCACACATGTTGTGTAAGTGGTGTAGTATGCCGGTGGTACTGTGTACATTTTATACATATGGTATTGGTTTACGTGTGGTATTGTGTGCATGTCATCCATGTTGTGTTATGGGCATGCGATATTATGTATGTGCATCATGTAGTCATGGTAATGCAACATGTATACTCATTGTGTTGTACTCTACGTAGGTACATGTATTCGGTGGTATTGCACATTGGGTATAGATGGATGCACTATGTTGTACAGTAGATGTATGTGTATACATTGTACATTCAGTGTAGGTGCACGTATTTTATGGTGTTGTGTGTCAAGTGTGGTTCTATGTGTGTGATGCACACTATGCATATGTGCACCTGGTAGAGGAGAAGGCATTGGGTGTTTGCTGGGTGTGGCAATCGATCTGATGTCTATACAAAAGAACAAAGGTAGAAGTAAGGATCTTTGGAGGACAGGTATCATTATTATACTTTGGTTTTATTATGCATGTGACTTATGATTCAGGTATATGATGATTACATGTGAATTATGATTCTTGTTTATGATCTATGATTCTGATTTATGATCTATGATTCTGGTTCATGATCTATGATTCTGTTTTATCATGGTTACATGTGATTTATGATTTTGACCTATGATGGTTGTGTTTTGAGCTAACTTGATGTGATATTTTTATACATGTTGATTTGGTCAAAGATGCTAGTTTGATTTCTTGTGAAAGGAAGCGAAAGGGATTGCAAATGTACCTCATTGATGAGCTACCAATGAGGTATGATATGAATTTATTTTAACTTATTTGAATTCTAATGGAATTTATGTGCTTGGTATAGGAAACCATGAAATTCCCAGTTGGGAGATTGAAATCGACTACAAGAATTAGTAGGAAACCATGAAATGCCCTGTTGGGAGATTGAAATCAATTGCAAGAATTAGTAACAACAACAAAGGAATTGAAATAGTCAATAGTATGTTGGTAAATCACTTCAGGAATAGGGCCATTGTGGGTCACTGGTACCCAATAGTGTCCATTGATTTCCATGGGCATGCTATGACTGATATGATGTGTTGAGGTAGGTATATGCCCTGATTTTGTATATTTAGATGCAAGAAAGCATTGCTAAGGGATGGAATGCCCAGGATGGGGGTGCCAGTAGAACTTGGAAGGTGAGTGACCACACGGAAGAGGTGACCGGATTCCCCAGTGACTGTGTAGAAGAGAAGGGCAGGTCATGGATGGATTTGTTTTGGTCATTAGCATTGCCATATTGAACTAGATGCACATTGGGAGTGTGCCCTAGAACAATGAGCCAGTAACTGTTCATTGAGAGGAAAAGTGGTGCGGAATTATAACACTGGACAATGGAGGCAGATTTGACTTTGCAGTGGATTCTGGACTTCCTGGGAAGGAAGTGGATCCTGGTATTACTTTGAGGGTGAAGGTCTGAGCCTCTCAATTCTCTTGTTGCTGATGTAGGCACCATATTATTTTATTTGCTGGTTTAGCAAATGTTCATATGTGTATATGTGGTTATTTTAAATATCGTAATGAGCTACATTATAAAGCTCTAGTATGCGGTATTTTTTCATGTTGTCACGATGTTCTGATTTTGAGCAGGCCTTGAATTTGTAAATACTGGAATGAGATGTGTTATAAAGCTCCATGGGCAGTATGTTTTGTTTTCAATAGTCATGATGGTTATAGGTGTCATTGAACACCAAGGACGGTGTTCCCCCAAGGGGGGGGTTTTGTAACATCCCTGGTAAAACTTCCATGTAACAATATATAAATACCATAGATGATGGGAAATGTATTCCAAGATGAATGTTTGGAAAGACATCCTAGGGGGTGTTCATTTGATTGTTTATGGCTAACGAAATTAACAAAGGTAGTGGATAAGGTTTTGGAAAGGCATGAGACATTAATTGGCATCTTATTTATGAAAATAAAAGAAAATAGGAGAAAAGGAAGGTGAAAGTTCACATGTTGCATGTGAAGAGGAAATTGAAGGAAAATAATGGAAAATGATGAAAATAGAGGCCTCCTTAATAAAAAGGCTTCTGAGGGTCATTGGGGGAGGCTTGGTCAGTTCAGTTTTGGAGCTCTCTCATTATTCTACCTCTCTCGCATACTCTTCTATACTTATAGTTTTTTTGGAGCACTCTTGGTGGGTGTGGCATACTTGGATTCTTCAAGCAAGAAGGAAAAGAAAAACAAGAAAGAGCAAGATGACATCAACATCAGCAACTACATCATATTTTCTTGCAGATACCAAGTTGCATGTATGATTTCTTCACTAGTTTTGGCATGCATGACACATGCATGTGGTTTCTTGGTTATGATATGTCATTTGCATGGAGGATGGTCGGGATTAACAATGGATTTCCTAGCCTTTCCATTTATTGGATAGCCATGGAAATTCTGGGTTTACTTTCATTGCTTTGTTTTGGTTGGTTTTCATGTTCCATAGCTTGTGTTGAGTTACTAGTCCTGGAAGCCTAGGTTGAACAAATGTTTTGAAATCCGTATAACAACTTGTGTTGAGCTACTAGTCCTAGAAGCCCTAGTTGGACAAACACTATGGAAGCCCTTGGTGGTTTGAGTTACTAGTCCTGAAAGCCTTGGTTGGACAAATGCTCTGGAATCCCTGTATAAGTTGTGGGTTGAGTTACTAGTTTTGGAAGCCTTGGTTGGACAAACACTCTAGAAGCCCTGGAAACCTGTGATGGAGACCAGTTTGATGATGGTGTTGGTGATGTCCAACTATGAGGTGGAATAAATATTTGATGGGTTGAGGTGGATGGCCTCTGGAAGCCCTAGATGAGTTTTGATTGATGTGTTATATGAGATCCCACATTCATGCTTGGATTATGGCATGGGGGTGAATGGATGAAGAGGGATTTGGCTCAACCATTCTACTGTCAGATGGAACATGGTAGTCCCATATCTGTTTCGTTAATTGCATTTGTTAATGAGAAATCGATTCCCTTGATTTTCATGTGTAAAGGTACTGATATATTTATGGATTTGATGGATAATCTGTTTATTGTAATTTTTTTCCTATTATGTTGGTTATATGCACATTTCATGACAGCAACTATGTATGATTCTCAGCATGTCTTTACTTGTATATGAATGGATAATATGTTTATGAGTTAATGGAGGATAATTCAACAAATGGCATGAGGGAACAATGGTTCATAGCAATTCTCAGATAAGTATGAGATCCCTACACTTAATTCTATTATTTACACCTATAGGTTACATGTTGATGATATATTTAACGAAATGTCTGTCATGGCTAGTACTTGTCGAGTGGTCATCTTGATCATATTATTTATGGGTAGTGTCCTAGGCTCTGGGCCAAAAAAGGTGGCTCAGATCCTGGAATGATAGCATTAGTGCTAAGACTAACTCGCGTGGGCAGTGTCTAGGAAGCATTATAAATCACCTGGGTAGTGTCTAGGGAGTGTTAGTCTTGAAACTAACTCACCTGGGAAGTGTCTATGGAGCGTTACCCTACCCTTAAGTCTCTCAAACAGTAGTGGGACCCAAGGATAGGTATTCTGAGTGGCTGACTTGTCTCCTAATGATTATTTGGATGAAGCTGGATGAATGTATGTGATGTTCCATCAATTCCATTTCCTTAAAGTCACCAACAAGGTTGAATCTTATCTCTCTTCGCTGTTTACCACGATTGGCTGGATGCTTGGGTAGATGTTGAAAGACGATGTTGCAAATTCAATTTCATTTTTTCTTAACCCAAAATAGGTTTGCATCATATTTTTTCAATCGGACAACCTTTTCTATAGATTTCCAGAACTTCCTGTAGTATTAGAGGAAACTCCTGTAGTAATTTAGGACAACATCTTGTAGAAGAATTTTTTTTGTCCATATCTCCGAAACAGTAGGATCAATTGACCTAAACCTTTTTGCACATGTTTCCATTATCATTGTACAACCCCCCATAAAACACATTTAGTCAATGGATGCATGGATCTCGAGAAAAGCTAAAAATGGTTGAAGGTGATAGAAGCCAATTTCTTGGAAAACGTGAATTAGATTTTACTAAAATTTCTTAGGCATGTTACCATCATCCATATGCATCTATTCATGAAACAAATTTTTAAATGGATGGCTAGTTTTTAAGTTATTGAAAAAATAACTTTATGCTCTATGTATTTTTGTTTCCTGTAGTAAACATAGCCTTCTTGTAGTTTTTAGGATAGAAAGAGAACTGAATGGGACAAGCTTGAGAGTGATGGGTGGATGGTGGATATACATGAAGGTAATGGATTGGCATGGCCTTGGCCTAGTTGGAGCATTTGAGAAAAGGAGGAGAAAGCCAAAATTTGACTTCTTTTTCCTAGGTTTGACATATTTTTTCTTTCTTTGGTGGCAACTTGTTTTTGTTCCTTGTAGAAGTTGGAGAGCACCTACATTCATCAAAGAGATACATGGAGAAAGATTTTCTTTTTTTCCTTTTTTTTTCTTCTAGCCCTACTAGCCGCCTCAAGGAGTTTTTCAATTACTAGGTCTGCTTAGGTGCCTCAAAGGAGATTTTCACCTAGGATGTTTTCATTTTTATCTTTTTTATTTTTTTCAAGCCATTTACCACCTCATGGAGGTTTTTAATCAATGGGCCAACCTCAGGTATCTCCAAGGAGGTTTGCACTTGATATTTTTATATCTTTCTCTTATTTTTCGATTTTTTTTTGCTACCCTACCCTACTTGAAAAACAAAATCACTTTCAAGTATAAGAATACTTCCAATGGAGTCATGTGCACATCAAGATGACAGGAAAAATGATGTGGAGGCTTGAAATGTATGCTTTGACATGTACTTGTATTTCAATGATCAAATGATTTGACTTTGATGATATCAAGTGGAATTGAAGAAGAGAGTGTTGTTGCAACTTAGTGACTGTCTATAACCAAACCTCAATATAACTTTCATCGCCTTGGTTTGGTTGCTTATCTGGATCATTATTTATGTCTTCTTCTACCTTGACCTTCAAATCTTCCTCTTTTTTCTAATTGTTCTCTTGAATACAAGGAGGATTTGATGATAACCATGAGGGATCTTTCTCAATCTCTGATTTTGATGTATGCTCTTCATAAAGTTTAGCCCATGATTCTTCTGTCTTTTAATTTGAATATTCTTATTATGGATGTGGTCGTTCAATGATATCAAGATAATCTCTCTTTTGTGATAGTCTTCCTGAGCTATGATGAATACCATTGAGCTCAAGATGAGATGTTTGGAAGTGTTATACCTTAGCATTGTAAGTGGTTGAGCTACTTCAATGTGTGAGTTTGGAAATGGTGGTATAGGTAGCGTAGTGGGAGTGTATATTTGAGATGGATGTGGTTGGGGTTTTGGTTGTGGTGGAGGTGAATGGTAAGGATAATATGGAGTTGGGTATGGAGGATATTGAAGAAAATATTGAAGATATTGTGGATGGCTTCCATAAGTTCCTTGCCAACCTTGTTGCCAAAATTGGTTTTGGGGTTGAGATGGCTAATGTTGCCAAGGAAAGGGTGTGTTCCAATTACTTTTAGGTGGATATGTATAACCTTAAAATTGTGAATGATAGCATTAGTGCAGTAGTGCTAGTACTTTACGTAGATGATCTCATACTGGCAGTTGATGAGAAGCACATAATATCTTTCAAGGAGGACCTTGGAAGAGAGTTAGAGATGAAAAACATGGGGCTCATGCATTACTTTCTTGGCATGGAGGTATGGCAGGGAAATGGGGAGTTGTTTGTTTCTCAAGGAAAGTATGCTAATGAGATACTCAAGAGATTCTACATGGAGAGAAGTAAAACCATGGAGAATCCTCTAGCTGGTAACTGGAGGAAGGATGATGCTACTTCAACGGAAGTAGTGGAAGCTACTATTTATGGGCAACTAGGGGGTTCCCTCATGTACTTGGTGAACACATGACTGGGTATGTGCTATGCAGTTAGCCAGCTTAGTCAAGCGATGGTTAGGTCTACCAATCTGTATTGGAATGCGTTAAAGCATGTATTGAGATACCTTAGAGGCCCTACTCAGTTTGGGTTATGGTACAGATGGATAGAGGGAGTGAAGATTCAAGGCTTCACCGATGTAGAGTGGGCGAGCAATTCATTTGATAGGAAGAGCACACCAGGAGGGATCTTTAGTATTGGGTCAGCTATAGTTTCTTGGTACATCATGAAACAAAGATCGGTTGCACTCATTTCAGAAGAGGCAGAGTACATGGTTGCAAGTCAAGCAACATGTGAGGCTATTTGGATGAGGAAGATCGTTGTTGTCTTGTTTGGTTATCAGATGGATCCGATAGTGATTTATTGTGATAATCAAAGTTGTATCAAACTCTCTGAAAATCCAATTTTTCATGACCTGTCCAAGCATATAGATATCCGACATCATCATCTCAGATATTATGTATTGAGGTGGATCATGTTGTTATATTACATTCCCATGGAGGATCAAGATGTCGACATCTTGAAAAAGGCATTTCCAACATGTAAATTCGATTTTCATAAAGACATGATTGGGGTAGTGGATAATCCTTTCTTGTTGAGAGGGAGTGTTGAGAAATGGAAACAAGCAATTCCATTTTACTTTGCCCTCAAATTAAACTATAAATTAAAATAGAATTCTTTTCCCATAGGAATTTGAAAATAATTAATTAAGTTTAATTAACTTAATTAATTCAGGAAATTAGAATTGGAATTCTTTTAGAAGACATGTATGGGTTCTCCATAACTTATATTAGTTTAGGATGTCTTATGAATGAGTTGTAATTGGTTAACTCAGTTTATTGAGTTAAGTCCAGTTAAACTAGTTCCAATTAGTTTTAGGAACTAATAGTGAGTAAAAAATTAGTTGTGACACTAGTGACCTAATTAGTGCTACTCTAGTTAACTGAAGATTCAACCATCAGAAACTCATGCACGTTGATTCTAAGAAAGACCGAGTTGATACTAGACTGCAAGAACAATGTACTATTTGTTTTAAATTTTTGTGAGTTGCACTGATAGTGCATGCAATCAAGAACTGATCGTTGAGGGATTACGCTATTTTTAGAGGCTTTATTTCCCTTTAAGTAGAAGCTATCTGTCATAGGAATTACACATTGAAATAGAGACTATGAGAGATTGTGAATTGGCTAATCTTTGGCCTTGAGCTTGCTTATGAGTTGGAGATTGAATTTGCTGAGTGTTGGGATTGTTCTAGAGAGAACAAGCATTGTAATTTCGTCTTGATCTTTCAAATTAATACAAAACATATAGTTGGGTTTTGACTTTTGGCTTTCTTTAGATATTTATTTTGTTATGTGCCTTTGATTATCTTCCTCTATTGATTATTGTTTGCTCGATGTTTATGGGCTTCTGCTGTAAAGAGTAGTAGTAGATTCTTGTCTCTTGTTTTAGTAGATCACATGAGCTTGTGAATATATAGGTTTTTCTACTCTAGACAGGGACTACATCTATGACGCATACTCAGATTGATACTATCAAATCCATAAACTTTATCAATTCCTCTACAAGATCATCCTAAAGCCCTAGACCTACAACTAACTTCCAACCATTTTCCCGTCTTGTTTTAGGAGCTTGAGCCTAACTATTGGCTAAACAGACAATGTTTTAATGTCCAAGCACTTGAGTCAAAGGTTCCAAAATGGAAAAGTGATTTCTTGTACTATACCAAGCATCATGCCCAAATCTAACTTGCCTTCCATCACCCACATGCAAACATATCCATTTTCTAACCAAGGGAAATGTCCTCACTAGTGCTTTATACACATTTGAAACTATAGAAGATTTGTTTAGGAGTTAGAACCACTCACCCATAGAAATCCATCGAAAGTGTATTGGTTGGAAAAGTTGAAAGCATACAGAGGATTCCTGAGTGAGTCTTGATACATTTGTACTAGCTAAATATCTAATAAATAGATGTATTCATTTGATGCCCCACCCTCCCAGCTCCTTAAGAGTTACAATATGAGGCCATTGAATAAGTGAATACCCTTTCTGTTGCTCCCCTCAACCCACAGGAAATGAAAACATGATCTCCATATCAAATTAAGATATCCTTTAGAAAAAACCATAATAGATGTCTTATATACTAATATAATCTCCATTAATGACTTCAAAAGCACAACCTAACCAACATGAGAGAGAAAATCAGAGGCCTAGTTAGAGATATCAGCCTCTACATTTTTACCGAGCCATAATAAATCCAATATTTAATACTTATTTTTCTTCATATAAATCCACATGTATTTCAGGCTGGCTTATAATGAATTTATAGTCAGGTGTATAGTTTTTGTATTAGAAGTGATTGAGGCCTAAAAATTTAAATTTAGTGTCATACATGATTTGTTAATAGCTATTTCCATGCTTTTGTTCTTACAAAGGAGATCTAGAGAGTTCTCAAAGAAAGAAATATCCGTGCTATTTCCAAAAATAAAATTAAGCATATTAAATAAATGGTAGAAGATGGTATACTCAAAGACATTAATACCATGGAGAAACCCCACAAATTTAATATCTTCCAATAATCTGCTCAATGCATTAACCACTATCAAGAAAAGAAGGGGAGAAATGGGGAAACCCTTTTGCAGCTCCCTAGAAGCTCATAAAAACCTCAAAGGGGATTCATTTATCAACACAACAAATGAAATAGACTAATTGTAGAGAAAAACACGTCTCAATAATTACCAAGAAAATAAAGGTCCAATCCACTTGATCATAGGCCTTGGAAAGATCAATTTTGAGTATTTCCACATTCAAATTTGACACTTTGACGGAATGAAAAAACTCATGTGCTACAATAATGACACCATGAATTCTTATTTTGAAGGAAATTAAATTTCTCCTTATAGATGAAAGAGTCAAGGATCAATTTCAATCTTCTTGAAAAAATATTTGATATCAATTCATAGATGATATTGGTGCAAGCAATTTGGATGTAATCTTTGAATGATGTACCTTCATAAGACTTGGTGATGATAAATAAGAATGTGGAAAAGAAGAAACCCAAAACTTTACTAAAAAATTGTGACTCTTGAATAACTAAGAAAACATATTCTTCGTCAAATCATAAAAGGCCATATATAATTCCTTTGGAAGGCCATTAGGACCCAAAGCCTTCAATTTGTACATAGATTTGAGCATTTCCTAGAATTGTTTCTCAAATACTTCATTTATCAAAATCTCATTCATATTTTCTATGACCACATTAATAAATTTAGTGACAACTAGGAAAATTTCGTAAATGTGGTAGCCTTGAGGGGATTCAAAAGGAGCATGAAAATAGTACACCCCTTATTTTACCTTGTCATTAAAGGAGAGTAGAGAAGTTCTGTTTGAGTCAATTATACTCCAAATAATGTTTTCCTTCTTATTTTAGTTTACATATTGATGAAAAAGTTTAAAATTATTATCCCCAAAAGAAATCCAAATGGACATGCTTTTCAACGACCATCACTCCTCCTCTTAAAAAAGGAAATAATATTTTTTTTCATTCCAAGGCCTTCAAAGTATCCAACTGATCATTTTTTATAGGGGAAGTGTCCACCAGAGATTAGATTTCAAAAAACATGTTCTTCAGTTCAATAAGTCCCTCTTGTTTTTTTACATAATACCCCTTATCCCAAGCCTCAACGACCTATTTAGCATTGAAAAAATTATCTAAAATTTCAAACATCAAGGAGGATGAGAAATGATTATATTTATTACTCTAATTAGAGGATATAAAATCCAAACAATCCTCCTCTTCCAACCAAGGAGGGTTGAACTAAAACATAATAGACTCCCCCCCCCCACACCCTCCTCAAGGATAACCAAAATAAAGAAGTATGGGTTTGTGACCAAGACACCTCCAATGTCCACTAATCATTTAAAATAGAGACCAAATATCATAAAGGATTTAGAGACAAAAAATCCATCTAGCATATGAGACACTCATTGATCCCTATAGTAGTGTTTCAACCATGTTGGATGAATTTTAATGAGCTCCAAATCCACTACGTGATTATTAACTAGATACTCTACAAAAAAAACAATGTTGAGGGTCCATACAAGTCTTTTATCCCCAAAATTTTAGAGGGAAATGTTTACATCCCTTCTGATAATTATGTATGAGTCCGCAAGAACCCTTGGCTTCGCTGAATCTAGCCAAATATTCTCACGATTAGAATACAAGCCATACACATTGAGAATGGACAAGGGACAGGAAAATATTTGAGGGTCAAGTTGGATAAGATGGTGGAAGGAAAATGGGAAGAATAAATGATTTTACACTCTACCCTCTAACCAGTAATCAAGCTTTCTGAACTAAATGATGAAATGACCAATTTTGTAGTAGCCCCTCAATGAAGGATCTCGCTTTCTATCCAGATAACATCATTTCATATAACATGATGATATAGGGTTTATTTGATGAATATTTCCTCTTTAGGGCTAGCCTTTTATAGCCACCCCTAATACCCCTCAAATTAAAATAAGGAATGATCATAATTCACCATTACATAGGGTTATGTGTGCTCTAAGGGTCGTCGAAATGGAAGAGTGTTTTCCTTTTATAATCTCCAACGTGGCCTTCTCCTAAACCTTATGGAAGATGGATTTCCTTCCAATTGGGTTGGCCAAGGGAAACTCCAATGCTAAACCACCACAAAGTAGAGGAATTTCGCTTTACTTTTTCCTTAGGCATAGGGCATATGATTTCTTATCTTCTTGGGCATAGCGAGAGGAGTATGAAAAGTGTACAAGGATATATAATGTAGAGAAAAGGGGATTCATGGTACAAAAATTTAGAGGAGCATGAATAGGAAGGATAGGAGAATGGGACAAACAAATAGGGAGATGCAACCCATGGCAAATTTAAAAGGAGGAAGTGTTGACAACATAAAAGGAAGGAATCGAGTATGAAGGATGGTAGAAAGAAAAATAAACCATACCAATGGAAGGAAATCCACCCAAGCACATATCCAATGAAGAATTCAAATCTATAACCTGTGGCAAAGCTTTTGAATAAGACACAAAAGCAATGTATCCATGAATATCCATAAACAACTTATGAGCGGGCAAAGCCAGCCTAAAGGGACCTATAGTCGGGAAATCTCACTGAATATGCCCAAATTCACAGCATCTAAAACATCTAAAAATAAGCTTCTAGTAATCAACCTTTTGATGCCATGAAAAAACATCCATAACTATCTCCAAATCTACCACTAGGTCACACCTTAGACTGACACTAATTTGAATCCGTCCCATTGGTCGGTCTTCCGTACTTTTCCATCCTTTTTCAACAAGACAAAAAAACCAAATTTGTTTCCAAGGTATTTAAAGATATCTAAATACCAAAAATTTAGTGGAACCCCAAGAAAAATGGAGTAAACACTAAGCTCATTGGTGGGCTCCCTCACATGGTTGAAGGAAATATTCTAGGGTTTTCACAACAAGTCATGTTTGTCCCAATTGCAGCACTAGGCTTGGATCTAAGCATAATTCACTATAAAGTGAAAGAGAAAAGGGATATAACCCCGAACAAAAATATGAAAGGTGGATAGATACCCAAGAATAGGCTCTTAAAAACTAGGAACCCATGACTTAAGCAATGAGGTCTTGAATGATTTCACCCTAAATCTTCCCATTAAGGGTTTCACAATGAAACCGATATTGTGTTCAATATCTATATCCATTCCAATGACAATATTCATTGAATCACATAACTTACAAATAAATTGTCCCTTACCCATCTATATCAACAACGTTTGGCACCTTGGAGCAAAAGGGGTTACCTTCATAACTCTAGTGGAGCATAGGGAAGGAGGGGAACCAAACTGCGAATAGAGAGAGGATGTATGAATTGAAAGAGGAGGGGCAGAAATTTGTGGAGATAAAGGGGATCAATAATACCACTTGTCGTGAGATAAAAGGCACTTGTCATGGTTACATAAACCTAGGGTAGATTTAAAGAACCCCCGTGCATTAATAATTGTAGATATTGCATGCAAGGAAGAGTATTCTTCCTAGATAGAAAAGATTAAGACCCAGGGGGGACTGATAGCATAGTCCTCTGGTAGCTCCTACTAACTAACCATTTGAAAATCGATAAGGCCACCATGTTGTGAGAGAAAAGGCACTTGTCATGCTTACAGAAACCTAGGGAAGATTTAAACAACACCAAGCATTAATAATTGAAGATATTGCATGCAAGGAAGAGTATTCTTCCTAGATACATAAGATTAAGACCCGAGGGGATTGATATCATAGTCCACTGGTTCCTCCTACTGACTCACCATTTGGAAATCAATAAGGACTGATATAAAATGCTAGTGCACTAGACAAAGAAAGTGTAAGGACAAGTTGAATGAACAAATGGAAAGAACAAAAAAAGAAAAGAAAGGGAGGAATAAGGGAGTGGGAAGGAAGTGACCAAAAAAGAAAAAAAGAAACTCATAGACATGCAAAAGATCTGTTAGGAAAAAAACACAGTAAAAACTCTAAAAAATGCATAATCAAAAAATTGAAAAGCTCATCCTCCTCAACCCTATATCTATATATATATGACATTTAAAAATTATGATATATAACTTCAACGATTTAAATCTATAAAATTTACACTTTAAAAACATTAAAAACATATAAAAAAATTACACGTTCAAAAGACATTAATTAAATTAACTTAGAAACTTAACATAATATCAAAATATATAAATTTAAAACACACAATATCAATCAAACTATATTGTTTTAATGATTTATGCATTTCAAACATATCAAACCATATAAAAAAAAAATTACAAGTTCAAAAGACATTAATTAAATTAACTTACAAACTTAACATAATATCAAAATATATAAATTTAAAACACACAATATCAATCAAACTATATTGTTTTAATGATTTATACATTTCAAAACATATCAATTTACCCACATAAACTCGTGAATAGAAAATTACAATTTTTTTCATATTAGTTCAAACAGTCAACCTATATCAATTTAAATGTTTACCCATTTATCAAATTTAAAACATTCGCATATAAAAGTTTGAATTTGACTCACACGTATAAACATTGTCATATTATAGCATGCCAAAACATTGTTATACTTCATAAATCACCATCTCGTCAACCTGACCACATTTATCAAATTTAAAACTTTCGCATATAAAAGTTTGAATTTGATTCACACGTATAAACATTATCATATTTTAGCATGCCAAAACATTATTATACTTCATAAATCACCATCTCGTCAACTTGACCACGTTGACTGCGAAATCAAACATAAACTCACTGAATCGTCTGCCACCAGACTTTAGCCCCATTACCCTAAGAGGAACTCACACTTGATCCTCTGCCACAAAAAATATGGAGTGATATATATGGAGGAACTCACACTTTGATATGGAAATCTTAGATGTAGAAGAGAAAGTTAGCTAGGCTCATAGGTTTATTGTAGAGACTCATATGGAAAGAGACCCGAGATTGGATTGTCAATGTTGACAATTCCACAAGAGCTAGGGTTTCTGCATTTATCGAGATTGTTAACTTGTACTGACATATTAAAACTCTCGTTGGAAGAGTCCTCACCAGTAGAGTGGACACTCAATAGGAATTCATTACTTTTATGGCCAAGATAATGTAAACATGAAAGTCACTTTGTCTATCAAATGAATCATTGGAAACAAACTCTCATTGTTAGATACTAATGGGGATCAACAGCCACATGATCGGGATATAATTTCACTAGATGAAAAAATTTAGTTCTTTGGCTTAGGCTAATATTTTATTTTTCAATGTGGCTATGTTTATCCGTTTATGTAGTGTATTTTATGTAGTTTTTCTTTCTGTTTTTATGTTATTAGATGAGTATTTCGCTTAGAACAATATCTTACTTTTCAACGTTGGTATGTTTGTCATTTTATGCAATGCTTTCTATGTGGTTTTTTCATTTTATTTTTATGCTATTAGATGAGCATTCGGGCGAGGCCAACATCTTAGATTTGAATGTGGCTATGTTTATCATTTGATGGGGGTGTTTTTTATAAAGTTTTTGCTTTATGTTTCTATGCTATTTCATTAACAAATTAAGAAAAATAAAACAAATAAAAAAATTGAGTTTATGCTATTAATTTAGTTTATTAGTGAAAAACCAATAGATCAATAGAGACAATCTAACACTATAAATATATGTTTTTCGTAGTAATATAATATCCCTTATCTTACTATCTATATATGGTTAAATAAAAGGGTACTATGTATATATGGTTAAACAAAAATCTATGTATATACTATATAAAACAGTTTAGAAGATAAAATCATTTCTCATAAATCATTTCTCATCTTACTATTTTACAATTTAGCCCTTTTTAGATGTTTTCTTTTGTAAGTTCTGTCCTAAATCTAGCAAAGATTACACAATTCAAGGGTTGAAGGAGATTCTATTTATACTTTCAAAAATGAAATTTAAACAATAATTTTTTTTTGTCCATTTTAATTATCAAGAGGATCAATTCTCTGAAGCTGCAAACTACTCCAAATATTTTTACAAATCTTATAATCTATGTTAAAGTTGTTCTAGTAAACATGACTTAGTCAAGTTATTGATGGTTTTGAGTTTTAGATATACAAAAATCCATGATTTTTCCCATGATATTTATCTATCATCCAACGTATTTATAACCCAAAAAACTCATTATTTGTGTTTGTCAGTAGTAAAAATAAACAATAATATCTCTAGAAACCACCACATATGTGGATTCTCTATGATCGTAACAGCTCGTATCAAAGCCTAAGGTGAATGAATCAGAACGATAAATATAAGAGTCAAAGTGGTGAGAGACGAAAGTAATGGAAACAAATAACGTGATGGTCTATGGAGTGGTGTGGGGAAGAAGTTGATATGGTGCAGTAGTGATTTCGCATAAGGCGGAATGTTGCGATGGTATGATGAGAACATGCTGTTGAAGTAGTCCCAAATTTTTGAAAACCCAAGTTGATGGACATGAGCAGAAAACCCTAGATCGATGTAGTGATTGCAAGGAAAAAAAAATATTGTAAGTGCCTATGTAATTCAGTCGCCTGAGGACAGATGAGCGTCGTCCATGTTGTGTGAGTGTTGAAAGGTGCAAAATGATGAGTAAATGGTGTTGCTGGAGCCAGACATGGCGGACCCACAGTTCCATTATAGGAGAAGTAAGTCATCCATCAAAGATGGACGTCGTCACGCTGAAGACACATGACTCTCTGCAAAGTTGGCCAGCTAAAGTGTGCCGATGGTATTGAGATTTGCAGGTATAGAGCCAATATGCATGAAGTACGTGAACATAAGAGAACTCCTAGCCAGGGATGGAATTTGACGGGCATTTTACCCGTCATAGCGCATTTTTCCAATATTTAACATTTAAAATTTGTCGATGCCCATTTTTCCTAATGTGATTCGCCGATTAAGAATTTTATGAAAACGTCATTACATCCTTTTATTTTCACTTTATTTTCTAACTACCGTGATCAAGCTCTAAGGCCCGAACGTTGTTGACAACTTCGAAGTTTGAGTTAGTAGGAATCCTCAAATTCCCCACTGAACAATACAACTGTAAGGAGAATCGAGATTCGGTAAGTATAACTTACAATATAGGCTTCGGGCGGCCGGGGAGATTAAATTCGATTATTTGTGAATAAGTTTATATTCTCGATACAGATGGAAGAAACGTCAGAGTCCCCACCTACACTCTGGAATGAACCATTATAACTGCCTTACGTTCTTCTTTTCATTACAAGAAGAGCTGAAGAGAAGAGTGTTGGAATTTAATTCCAACTGCATCACATAAATGCTCAACAAAGATTTGATCTACAGCAGTTATTTTAGATTGTTCGGTGCCGCAAAGTCTTCTGATATTTTTGAGCATTAAATTCAGAAATTAAATCCCCTGCAGACAACCGTCTTATTTTTGCTGAAAAAGGCACCACTGCCTTCTACAATAAATACAAAGATAAATATCAGCAGATATTTTACTTAGTTTATTGTTTAATCAGATTTTTTTTTTCGTATAAATGTAACGCACAGTAGTTCTGTTTTCAAGAGTAAGAGAGGCAGCGTAAGCAGAAAAGAACAGCAGTTCTGTTTTCTGTCTGAGTCTAAGAAATTTTAGAACAGCAGTTTTGTTTTTGTACTCTGTGAAAAAAGAGTGAAGGTTAGAAAAACAAGAGTGTGTCTCTTCTGTAAATGCACAACAGTGCTGAACCTGCAATTTTCTGAGATAGAAAATCGATTTCTGGAACTGAAGTGTTCCTCTTGTAACAGCTAAGTTTACTGTATCAGTTTTTTGTTCACTGTTCATAAATATAAGTTTATTGTTTTTCTTATTTTCTGTTGTTGTTACACCAAGTGTCAAAAACACCTTGATTTTACTCTGTAAGTCTATTAGTGATTTGACGCCCCTTGTTTTAGTTGTTGTTACACCAAGCGTCAATTGTCTCACTGTAAATTTATAAGTGATCTTGACGCCCAACTTCTTAAACTGACTTAGCGTCAAAATCGTGTTGCTGCAACACAGTTTCCTGTTGCTGCAACACAGTTTCCAGTTTCCTGTTGCTGCAACACCTGTTGCTGCAACACAGTTTCCTGTTGCTGCAACACCAAGTCCACAAAACGAAATTATCAGTTTTTGTGTAGAAACATAGCATTTTTGTGTTGTCTATTTATTAAGGAATTTAACAGAAAATTACAACCTGGTATCAGAGCGTTGTTCTCTTGTCTTTTGTGTTTGAAATCACTTCAAAATTCCAACATGGTATCAGAGCTAGTCTAGGCACTCAGTGAGTCAAAAACAGAGTTTGTTTTTTCACTGTAGGAGCTGTAAGAAGTTCAGAGAGCAGATTTTTCTAGCAGAGAAAGTTTTTTTGCTTGTCTTTAAATTTACAGTCAGTATCTCTTCTTTACCTATACAGAGTTAAGATGGCAGATGCTGGAACAGGTTTGACAAATTCCCAACTGCCACAGTTCAATGGGAAAAATCACAGTGATTGGTCCATAAAAATGAAAGCATTGTTTGCTTCTCAAGGAATATGGGAGCTGGTTGAAACTGGTTATGCTGAACCTGCAGATGCAACAACCCTGACTGCTTTGACAGCAACAGAAAGAGACCAGCTGAAGATTGACAAAAAGAAGGATGCCAAAGCCCTCTTTTTTCTCTTCCAATCAGTACATGAAAGTATCTTTCCACGGATTGCAGCAGCAACAAAGTCTAAAGAGGCATGGGATATTCTCAAAACTGCCTATCAAGGCATGGAGAAGGTGAAGACTGCAAAGTTGCAGATGTTGAGGAGAGACTTTGAAACACTCAGCATGAAGGAATCTGATACAATAGATTCATTCTTCACTCAGGTTATTGGCTTAATAACCCAGATAAGATCTCATGGTGAAGTTCTTGAAGAAAGAAGGATCGTAGAGAAGATCTTGAGATGTTTACCCTCAAGATTTGAAGCTGTTGTGGTAGCAATAGAAGAAACAAAAGATCTCTCACAGTTCATGGTAGATGAACTGAGTGCTTCTCTTATGTCTCATGAACATAGACTGAGTAGAGGAATAGATTCCTCTTTTGAGCAAGCATTCAAGACTCAGATGTCTTTCAATCAAAGAAAAGGCCGAGGCAGAGCAAATAACAAAGGTCGTGGAAGAAGCCAAAACAGAGGCAGATATTATCCTACAAGCACAAGTGGAAGGAGCTGCAATCAGAACCAAGATGAAGGTTCAAGCAAACAGCAAGCTCATGGACAAAGGTATGACAAATCTCAAGTCCAATGTCATTATTGTAAGAAATATGGGCACTATGCCAAGGAGAAAACAAAATGACATGAATAGTAGACAGAATGTTAATTTTGCAAATGAAGAAAATAAGAATCTAAAGAATGTGCTGTTAACATATAACATTGCATAAGACAAACAATAAGATGTTTGGTTCTTAGACTCAGGTTGTAGTAATCACATGACTGGAAATATTGCAATGTTTGCCAATCTGGATGAAGATGTGAAATCTGAGGTAACAATAGGGACTGATAGTAAGATAGCTGTCAAGGGTAAAGGCAGCATCAGTATCCGAGCAAGAAATGGAGAACAGATGACTGTGCCAGAGGTATACTATGTACCTGGGCTGAGATGTAATCTTTTGAGCATTGGGCAACTCATTGACAAAGGTTACAACGTGTTCTTCAAAGATGATATGTGTACAATCACAGATATACCTCCAAGTAAGAAAATCATTGCACAGGTGCAGATGACCAGCAATAGAATGTTTCCTCTCAAACTCAGGGCAGATTTGAAGGAAGGAAGAACTATTGCAGCTGTAACACAAGAAGTCTTTTAGGAGCAAGTGAAAGATGAGAATTGGTTGTGGCACTTGAGATTTGGACATCTCAATTTCGGAGGCCTGAATTTGTTGCACAGAAAGGGAATGGTAAGAGGATTGCCATTGATTGAAAAGCCGGACAGCCTTTGTGAAGGCTGCATCTTGGGCAAGCAGCATAAAGAAAGCTTTCCAGCAGGAAAGAGTATAAGGGCAAAAGCACCTTTGGAAATTGTTCATTCTGATGTGTGTGGACCGATGCAAGTACCATCACTTGGCGGAAACAGGTATGTTTTAACTTTCATTGATGATTACACCAGAAAGACATGGGTGTATATGCTGAAACAGAAGAGTGAAGTGTTTGAGAAATTCCGCCATTTCAAAACTCTTGTTGAGAAACAGTGTGGGCATTACATCAAAGTGCTCAGAACAGACAGAGGAGGAGAATACATCTCCCAAGACTTTCTGCGTTTTTGCAGAGAGAATGGCATACAAAAACAATTCACAGCAAGGTATACACCTCAGCAAAACGGTGTTGCTGAAAGAAAGAACAGGACCATTCTTGACATGGTCAGAAGTATGCTGAAGGCAAAACACTTGCCTCATGAGTATTGGGCAGAAGCTGTCACTTGCGCAGTTTACATCTTGAATAGATGCCCAACTAAAGCTGTTATGAACAGAATACCAGAAGAAGCATGGAGTGGTCAAAAGCAAACTGTCACTCACATGAGAGTATTCGGTTGTGTGGCTTATGCACATGTACCGGACCAGCTAAAGAGAAAGCTTGATAGTAAGGGGGAGAAGTGTGTGTTTGTTGGCTATTGTGATGAGTCAAAAGCATACAAACTCTATAATCCATCCACTAAGAAATTGATAGTAAGCAGGGATGTGCAGTTCATTGAAGATGAAGCTTGGGATGGAAGCTTAGATAAGACAGTGAATGTGAAGACAATTGTGTCTCATGAAGAAGAACAGGAAGGGACAGCAGCAAATATTCCTTCCTTAGTGATTCCTCCTCCACCACAGCAAAATCAGCAAACCACACCACAAGCTGGAATTCGAACAGCCTTAAGGAGTCAAGGTAGTGCTTCTTCAAGCACACCACAGGGATCTGCAATACCCTCAAGTTCGGATGGAACTTCCAGCACACCAAGAAGACCAAGATTTAGAAATCTGAATGAGATTTATGAACAAGGAGAGGTAAGTACCAATACTGGTCTAAATTCATTATTCGCTTTATATTGTGATGTTGATGACCCAGTTCATTTTGAAGATGCTGTAAATGAAGATAAATGGATTGAAGCAATGAATGAAGAAATTGGTG